>PVIW01014014.1:0-25091 GCA_004026585.1 Noctilio leporinus | reverse complement strand
AATGAGCAAAACTAACAACAAGCAAAACAGAACCAAGTGTATGAATACAAGGAATAGGCCTGCAGTGGTCAGGGGGAAAGGGGTTGGGGGGAGGGGGGAGGCAGAGGCAAAGAAGGGGAGCAGCTTAGACAAGAACCTAGTATAAAGGAACCATGGACATGGACAACAGGTGGGATTGACTTTGGGGGGAAAGGGTGGGGGGAGAGGGGGACAGAGGGGAGCAAAAAAGGGATGGATGTAATACAACAACAATAAAATTAAAAAAAAAAAGTCTGTGTATAAAAATATATAGAATAAATACACCTAAGAAAAATTCAGCAATGATGCACAACAAACTATTCATAAGGGTTGCCTGTAGAGGAGACAAAGAGTCTTATATTTTTTGCTTTCTTGTAGCTTTTAAATTTTTTTAAAGATTTGATTTATTATTTTTAGAGAGAGGAGAAGGGAGAGAGGCAGAGAGGGAGAGAAACATCAATGTATGGTTGCCTTTTACCTGCTTCCAGCTATTGACCTGGCTGGAGACCTGGCTTGCAACCTGGTTATGTGCCCTGGCTGGGCCAGTGCCTTCTCCACTGTGCCACCAGCCAGGGCTCTTATAGCTTTTTTAAAAACGAAGATTCTTTAAAAGAAAAAAAGCTATGTTTTCAATTACTATATTTGTTGAAATTGATGCCTGGCTGTCCTCATAAATTATCTAGTTTTTTATAAAGATTTTATTTATTATTTCCAGAGAGAGAGGAAGGGACAGAGACAGAGAGGGAGAGAAACATCAATGTATGGTTGTCTTTCACCTGCCTCCAGCCACAGACCTGGCTGGAGGCCTGGCTTGCAACCTCATTCTGTGCCCTGTCTGGGAAATCGAACCAGCGACCTTTGGGTTCACAGGCCAGTGCCTTATCCACTGTGCTACCAGCCAGAGGAAACCATCTAGTTTTTTACTCTTCTGCCTGGCTCTCCTGCTCTGCTTCTGCTCCTGATCAAAGCCCAGCTTCCTCCTGCAACAAAAGCTGCATTGCAAACTACCTCAACACCTCCACATACCTCTCAATCACTCAAGCATTTACTATACATCACTTATCCGTTTAGGTATTTACCTTCAAATATTAGAGCAAGAAGATCCTTTGAGGGTCAAGTCCCACTTTTGTGGCACAAATATAGGGGCACTGAGACACAGAAGGCTGCACCTGAGTTGAAGCAATACACAGGTGTCCTAAGAATCCATTTATCTCAAGGAGCCCAAAGCAACATAGATCCCCAGCCATGATCCCAGCCACTTCCCTCTGAAAAGCTCTCCAGGATCAATAACAAGCTTTTCCTTCTTGGGAGATGGAGGAGGAGCCACGAGGGAGAGGAAAAGGGACAGAGCCAAAGGTGGAAGCAAGAGGGTGGTGATGGACATCAGTGCCAGCCTTGGTCCAGAGCTTCTGGCAGCAGTCAGATCATAAGCAAAAATAATAGAAGAAAGAGATCAAAATGTCACCACATGCTGTGGTGCCATGAGCCACTAGAGAAGAAAACTATCACAAAATTAGGATGGCTTTTGTTTGCCTTTGTGTATGAGAGTATGAGGGGCTTCTGTTTGGTGGCAGGTTGATGTTGACAGAGCTGTGCCAAGAGGATGGGACTGTTTACTGGGGCAGCCAGAGGGGCAATGAAATAAGGGCTCAGACCTGGGGCTCTGGGACTCTTGAGCCTCCCACACCCCTGTCCTGGGGCTTCCTGTGACTTGGAGAAGGGTGGCTGGAATGAGGTCAGGGAATTCATGGGACTGAAATACAGAGCTAAGAGGCTTCCTTGCTAAACCTTTTTTACTAATGATTGTAGTTCCTTGTCACTATCCAAGTCACAGAAACAGTCAGGTAATATTTATTAAATTACACACTTGCTGCTAGCTTGGGTATAACTCTTGGCATAGTAGCCACATTTTAAGGAAAAACAAACAAGGCCTGAAATAAAAGCAGACAGGAATATAACCCTACAGCAACAAGGCTCACACACTCAGCCCCCATGCAAGGATCCGTCTGCACATCACTCTTCCCACCCACGTGCTAATAATGCACACCCATGCCTGGAACCCATAAGCCAGCCTCCAATCCTTAAAAGGCCACTGGAGGGGACTCTTACCACAGCACTGATCCAGAACTGGACCAGGTCCTTGTTTGTGCAGATCCGGGCTACGCCTCTGTCCTGCCTCCCTTCCTTTGCAGGGTGCCCACTTCCTTGCTCCCTTAGCTAAGGAGGTTCTAACCACTGGCTCACCATTCATTCATTCCCTCAACATGTGTTTCTTTAGTATGTACTTTGTGCCAAGCTCTAGCAGTGAGAAAATCTAGACATGAATTCTTTCTTATCTGGTATAAGAGACAGACATTAGATAGCAAAATGCATTAATACATGTATAATAAAAACAAGCTAGGCTTGGTGCTGTAAGGGAAAAGAAGAGCATGAGAACTTTTGGCCAAGATGGAGGCATAGGTAGACATGCTACATCTCCCGCTCAACTAAGAAGGACTTTACAACTACAACAAAATAAAACAAAGCCAAAAACCCCAGAAGTTCCAGAAAGTCAAACTACATGGAAGTGCAACAAATGATCCCCACCTCAGACCAGGACTCACAGCTCATGGCTCCAGCACCAGGGAAAATAAAGCCACATTGCTTCTGACTGTGAAAAACAGTGGGGTTGGGGTGGAGAAAGAAAATTCTGGCTTCTCAACAGAGTCAGCTATGGGAAGTAGGAAAACTGCCTGGAAAAGGAGTGAATGCTGAGCAAGAGCCATTGTTCCCTCCCAGACCCCTCCCCACAATGTGGTGAAATGGGTTGTCCTGCACTAACGAATACCTAAGGTTCACCCCTTACAACATAACAGGTGCAACAACTTTACCTACGACACAGAGGCAAACACAGAAAGCTGTCAGGTCGAGGAGACAAAAAAAGTATGGCTCAAAGGGAATGGGGCAGATTGGTTCTAGTGAAAGAGCTGAGTGGCGAGGAGATGCAGTGTTCAAAATGCTGGTGATAAAGATGCTCATGGACTTGACAGACAAGATTAAGCACGACACACACATAGGGGAAGAAGTGAAGGCTATGCTAAATGAAATGAAGAAAAACCCACATAAGACCAGTCATGAAGGGAAGGAAGCCAGGGTTCAAATCAATGAATTAGAACATAAAAAAGAAATAAACTGTCAACTGTACAGAAGGAGGAAACAAGAATTGAAAAAAAAAAAATAAGGAGAAGCTTAGGAATGTGTGACACTACTTTAAATACGCCAACAACTGAATCATAAGGGTGCCAGAAGGAGAAGAGGAAGAGCAAGAAATTGAAAACTTCTGTGAAAAAATAATGAAAAAAAAAATTCCCTGATTTGGTGAAGGAAATAGACATATAACTCCAGGAAGCACAGAGAGTCCCAAACAAGTTAGGCCCAAAGAGGACCACATCAAGACAGCAATATTAAAAAGCAAAGATTAAAGATAAAGAGAGAATCTTAAAACCAGCAAGAGAAAAGAAGAGTTACCTACAAAAGGGTTCCTATAAGACTATCAGCTTATTTCTTAAAAGAAACTTTTCAGGCAAGAATGGACTGGCAAGAAATATTCGAAGTGATGAAAAGCAAGCACACCCATCCAAGACTGCTCCATCCAGCAAAGCTATCATTCAGAATAGAAGGGCAGATAAAGTGCTTCCCAGACAAGGTAAAACTAAAGGAGTTCATTATCACCAAGCCATTATTATATGAAATGTTAGAGGGACTTATTTAAGAAAAAGAGCATCAAAATTATGAACATTAAAAAGACAACAAACTCACAAATATCAACAACAGAACCTAAAATATAAAAGCAAAAACAAAGCAGACAACCAGAGTGAGAACAGAATCATAGATACAGGGAGAATTTGGAGGGGTATAAGCTGGGAGAAGGATGAGGGAGAAGGGGGAAAGATGCAGAGATTAAGAAGCATAGTTGGTGGGTGCAGAATAGACAGGGGGAAGTTAAGAATAGTTCAGGGTCAGGGGGAATGGGGTTGGGGGAGGGGGGAGGCAGAGGCAAAGAAGGGGAGCAGCTTAGACAAGAACCTAGTATAAAGGAACCATGGACATGGACAACAGGTGAGATTGACTTTGGGGGGAATGGGTGGGGGGGGGAGGGGGACAGAGGGGAGCAAAAAGGGATGGATGTAATACAACAACAATAAAATTAAAAAAAAATAATAATAATAGTGCAGGAAAGTGTAAAGCCAAAGAAGTTATATGCCTGACTGACCCATGTACATGAACTAAAGGGGGGTGGGATTGCCGGAGGGAGGTGGGTGCTGGGTGCAGGGAAGCAAAGGGAAAATAAATTGGGACGACTGTAATGTATAATCAATCAAATATACTTTTAAAAAAAGAACAGTGTGAAATGGGAGAGGAGAAGGGAGGACCTGCTTCTGATAGCGAGCACAGGAAAGACTTCTATTAGGGGAAAGGAAAAACCTATTGGAGGTGGTGCCAGAACATGGAAATTTTCTGGGTACAGAATAGGGAGTAATGTAGTCCAGGTGGATGAAACAGCATGGGCAAAGTCCCTGAGGCAGGAAGGCCAATGTGCTGCAGGGAGCAAGATATGAACCAGCCTGAAGAGGCCATGGAGGTATGGTAGAGGTGTGGTAGGTCACCTTAGTGAGCTAGGAAGTTATAAGATTCTACAGAAGTGGGCAATGAGGTCTGGTTGATGGTTTTGAAAGATAGCCCTGCTTGTGTGAGAGAAGCTTGCAGGGGAGTGAGAAGGGTATGAGCAGCCAGAGGAGGCTGTTTCAGTCAACCTAGCGGGAGACGACAGTGGTTCGGGAAAGAACTGCGGCAATGTAGGCAAGGAGAAAGGGGAAGGATGAGAGGGCTCCTGACGGCAGATAGAACCTGGGTTTCCAAAGTGAAGAGGAGTCAAGAGGGGCTGGTGAACAGAGGCCCATTTCCCAGGATGATGAGACTGCAGGAGGGGCAGGATTAAGACTTGTGTCTGAGGTGCATAGACATGACACGTAAGGCCACAGGATGGAAAAGCTTGCCTAGGGAAAGAGAGGAGTAAGAAGAAAAGGCATTTGGACATATATGACACTCAGACTGGACTCTGACCAAATACTTCTCCTTCTGATGGTGATAAAATAGGAATGAAAGTACCAACCACAATTTGTTGAAAGAATTAAACTACAAGAATCAAGCATCGGCCCAGTTGCATCAAAGACAATAGTTCCCCACCCCCCATATCACCTTTGGGACCTGCTCAAAGCCAAGTGTCTGTGGTCTAGGAGTGGGTTGGGGGTGCTCCACATTGCAGATGGGAACCCAGAGGAAGCCATGGAGCTCACCCCAGAGCTGAGAAAGCTGAAGGTTGACAGCAGTGAAAGTAGGGAGGAAAGGGAGAGACACAGTGGGTTGGGTAAGGGATATAAAAGAGACAGGCAGTAAGTAGGGTGTTGGGCTGGGGCAACAGGCCTGGGCTGCAGGAACTAATTAGCACGGAACAATGTCCAGCTCAGCCCACACCCCACAGCCGGGGGTGCAAATAAGTGTGAGCATGTTAGCTGGGCTAGAGGCAAGGATGCATGCCCCTTCCTCTTGTTGGATGAAGTTTGGCTTATACACCATAAAGTGTCTACATTCTAGGTACAGCCCTGCCTCTGACATGTCCTTTCCTGCTGGTCAGCTCCTTCCTCTCAGGTCCTCAGTTTGCCCATCCATAAAACTGGGTAGAAGGGAGATTGGATTAGGGCCTGCCCAGCTCTAATGCTTTGTTGCATAATTGAGGCTGAGGCAAGTAGCCCTTGGCCACTGAAGACCAGTGTGGTGACATGGGAGGAAGCAGGGAATTCAGAAGCAGTCCCAGGACCCTACCTGTCACAAATGCACTTACATAACCCTGCATTGTTCCATGAGTGCAGTGTGGAGCACCTCTCCCTAAAATGTCTAGGTCCAACTAACAGCATATGCACTGGACTCCGCACCTCCTCAAGCATGTTTTGCCTGCGGAGGGCGGCTGGAAGCAGCCTGAAGCTGAGAGCCTTTTAGAGAATCTGCTGTGGGCAGCTGGTTCCCCAACCCCACTAGCAGCCCAGGGAGGGGCCCATCTTTCCACCTTCCCAGCTTCTCTGTTACACATTATTGGACTCGGGAGACAGTGGCCCCAGGAGCAGCTTCAAATTTTTATATATTATTATGAGAATGTACTACTTTCCTGTGTTTCAAATATCAGAAAAATATTGCACACTACAGAGTAAATATCTCCCTTCCAGCTCTGTGTTCTGTGAGGCCTGTCTGTAGTTTCCTGTGTGTTCTTTCAGGGTTTCATCTGCACATACAAGTAAACAGCTCCTGAATGGATGAAAAAACAACTTGGGGCCTTTCGTGGTGCAGTGTGACCTGGGCTGTCTGTCTCTTCCTTACCTCAAGCCCAGAGCTGCAAGTATCACACAATGATGATCAATCCAGCACTTTCAATATTTATGAAACACTGATAGATTTTCTCAGTCTGGAATTGTAGTTTTCACAGACTCTGGCTTACTTGGCCAGAAAGTCGGGGTTCCTACTGTGCTGAGACCTGTGAGCCTGGTTGCAGCTTCTTGCTGGCAGCTCTCAGTGGCTCTGCCTTGAGGGCTGGTTGGGGAGGACACAGGGGCGGAGCCTCAGGCTGGACAGGAGCGCACTTCAAAGATACAGAAGGTTCACCGAGGGCTTGAGCAAGTCCATCCCATTCCCAAGCCTCAGTTATTTGATCCAGAAAATGAGAATTTGGTCTAATCAACGAGTTCCACTGCTGCTCAATGCTCAAGGGGACCCTCCAAGTTTTCCCAGACTGAGGCCCCTAAGTACAGGGTCAGGTCTTCTCTTCCTCCTTTTTTGCCAACATGCGATCACCCCAGCCCCAGCCCCAGCCCCAGTAAATCCAGCCAGACGCAGGAAAAAGCTTGGGTTTGGGCTCTTTCTTCCTCATATTGCAGCGGAATCAAGACTCCATGATCCTGGAAATGGCTGTTTCCATGGGACCAAGGGGGTTGGGACCCCTGGGCTTCCTATGAACGTGACTCTGCTTGATAGCTTCTTCATGCAGGGGCTGGGAGGAAGCAGGTGTTACAAAGCCACTGGGGTCCAAGTCTGATCAGCAGTGAGATTATGGCTGGTGGCAAGTTGTGAAAACAGAGCTGATGTTTTCACAACCCTGAGGTCAGAACCAAGGACAACACAGAGAACTAATGAGCTTGGCTGTGATGGGGTGGGGTGAGGGAGCTGGTACTGCCTGGCTGGTGATGGGGAGGCAGAGTGGGGGTGTTTACAGCCAGGATGGAGCCATGCAGGGGCCCGCCTGCCTCAGGGGAGCTTGAGGTGGAAGCTCCTGACCTCTTCTAGCCTTTTGAAATATATGTGTGTGTTTAATTTTATGGTTTTATGATCTTAGACATATTTAAATATATACATTCAACTAATATAAATACAAGATTACATTTTTACTACAAAACTTGCACAATCTACCAGCCTATCACACAAGAGGTTTTCTCTTTTCTACTGAGCACTATTCGCTGTTTACCGTCGTTAAGTTTGATATGTAGCTTGCAGACTTCCCCCCACATACCACATTTACTCACAAAATATCTATAAAATGTCTACAGGTACAGAGGCAATAACATAAATTGGATCCTACTAGGTAGAACTTATTCTGGAAATTACTTCTGCCCCTAAGTTTAGGGGTCTTTTTGGGACTGGTTCCATGCAGGGGTCTGACCCTGCCCAGGCCAAGTTGCAGGGCTCCTAGGCTCTTGACTCACTTAGGAAAGAATTCAATAATAAAATGAGGTAAGAGCAAAAGCTAGTTTCATTCAGGTAGAGAAAGAAATAGGTCAGGCTGTGGATTCCTGGAAACAGAATCAGAGGTTGAGCCACCTACCACTCCCCTGGTTGCAAGTCTCCCTGAAACGGAGGTGAAGGAGGTGAAAGGACTCATCTGAGTGGGTGCAGGCGACTTGCTAGTGAGTTCCATGCTGGGACAGTCGGTCCTTGGGATTTTCTGTGTTTTCAACAGTAAGTTGTTTCTGGACGTTTTAGTGCCAAATTCTGTCCCTGCCTTCTGATTCCTAATATGGTCTGTTCTAGAAGTGTCACGGTGTCCACTGCCCCCACTTGGCTCCCCTTCTACTTGTGGGATCAGTTTTCACTATAATGATGGTATAATGGGTGTTGGGATTGGTCTCTAGTCAATTCTCCCTCTATCTTGGGTTGATCTGGTTTTAGCCAGTTCTTGTTGTTGACTTCTGTGACAACTACAGGCATTTCCTGCCATAATCCGTTTCCCTCTGATCATGGTAGAGGTGGGGGCTCTGGTGAAAGGACCTAGAGGCCTAGAGGATTGTGATGTTCATTTCTACTTCCTCACTTCTTTCTATCCGGCCTTATGTCTTACTCCTTGAACTGCATCCGGGTATTTCTTTCAAAGGGTGGGCCTTAATGCCCTTCACAATCCTCACTCAATGGGCATTCTAATCGTTTCCAGGTTTTGCTGTGACAGTGATACTGAAGCATCCCCAATGACCCTGCTCTCCTGACCTAGCTCAAACCTCCCCTCAGTCCTCAGGTACGCAGGTGGCCAGGAAAGCGTCTGATCCACAGTGGTCCTGAGTAGGAAGGCCAAAAGCATGTTTTTACCTGTAGGAGAAGCCTAATAATGAGCCCAAGGGCAGATGCGTGTATGGTGGCATTTTAGGGAGTGAGATGGTGTGGTGGGGTTAATAATGCAACCCTTCATATTGCTGTCAGTGGAAATGAGATCCTTTCATGGAGTCGTAAGAAAAGCATTTCTGGGGACCCACATGTAGTAAGGTAAGATTTATTGGGATAGAAATAAAAGATTGCCCCCAGTGTCCTTGTATTTCTCTGTCTGTCCCACTGTGGAAGAAGTCCAGCCACATCCTTAAGCCCAGAAGTAGGGCCAGGGTCCAGAAATTCTGTGCCATTGGTTCTTAGTCCAGTTGAGTCTCTGTCACCATCTGGTTAGGTTAGCCTCTGTTCCCAGTTGCCTCCAGCCAGTGCAGTGTTACCACACGCAGAACCCAGGCTGACTCCTGGAGCCCGCACCACAGCGAGGGCTACATGGCTGCTAAAGAGAGAAAACAAACAGACAAACTTGTGTTACCAAGCCAGAGGGAAAATTTGCATCTGTTAGGCTCTGATTATATTATCTCAGGCTTGGGAAGGACCAGGTGCTCTTTGAAAATAACTAATCAATTTCCCAATCTTTTTCGGACTTGTGCTGGGTCCTTCCCCTTAACCAATCCAGTTTTTCCCCCAAATTAGACACCTCCCCCTTGTGGTCACCATCTTGGCTACTACTGTGCATGCACCCAGCAGAGGGACTTCACCTGCTGTTTTTATTCCTGCCTCCATAATCTGGTTAATAACCTGTAATGACCCTTCTTACCCACTTTGAGGCTTAGGTCCTTAGGGAGAAGATGCCGTGATCCCCTGGGGAGCTTATGAATGTTGCAGTTCCTAGTGCAACATTCCTAGTAGAGCAGGCTTACTGTTCTACTCAGCTTCCTTGTTTATCATGCTTAACGTCTGATTCCCTTTGCTTTCTTCCTTTTATTAATATCTAACCACCCATGCTAACAATATCAGACGATGTTTCCCACGACCCTCTCTCTTCAGAGGGGAAAGTGTGAGCACTGTGTGATTGGAGGCTGGGACCAGAGATGTCACTGGGGGCCGCAAGTCAGAATAGTCAGGGGACACTTGGTGCTTGACTGGGACTTGATCAGTGCACCATTCAAGATCCTAAGCCAGAGGAGTAAGAGTTGGGCCCCATTTTCTTTGAGTTCTTGCTGTGTGCCAGGTGCTGTGCTGGGGGATTTGGACACCATCTCATTTCAGTCCTATGTGGCAGCAATGATTCTGTCTGCAGATACTGCAGCTTAGGTGAGATGGCTTGCCCCAGGGCACATAGCCTGCTTGACCACACAGCCCAGATCCTTCCATCTTCCCTGGTTGCCTCTGTTTGGCCTTTTGCCAACCCCCCCCCCCCCTTGCCAATCTGATGATACCAGGTTTGGAACCCCACAGCCTCCTATCATCATGAAGCTTTCATGTACGGAGTCAGTGGTGACAGATGGACTAGAAATCTCACCCAGGAGAGCAGGGGTCACCATGGGGCTAGCCAGAGCTCATTTTATCCTGGAATCACCTGGTTAAACAAGAAGCAGGCATTGAGAGAGTTGGGCAGGGCTCAGACACATCTAGATTAGTGGAACTGAGGCCAGTTTTGGGGTTAAAGGGCAAAAACCCAATTGGCTAGGTCTGCCAAGTCAAGGCCTTCCTGCTTATCTCTTCAGTGCCCTCTGTGTTAGGGCTTTCTTCAGATTCTCAAAAGCATCTTCTATCCCAGAAGAGGTCCCACCTCCGGGGACTAAAGCACAATCTCCAGAGGATTCCTGGTGCAGGGGAAGAAGCCTGGGGCCCTAGCCTGACTCAGCATCCAATCTGAATTTGGGGACAGAACCTAAACCTCCCTGAGGCCTCTTAGCACCTCCAGTTGGACTTCCCTTCCAGTCCCAGGAAAGAGTAAGGCATTCTGGGAGGCCCAGCTAGGGGTGCTCTCTGAGGGTCCCTGGGCTCCAGAGGACAAAGAATAGGAGAGCTGGCCCCTTCCTTGAGGGCAGGAGGTGCTGAGAAGGGAAAGATGATACAAGGATAGGACTATCTCTCTTTTTTTTTTTCTGGTGGAACCTGGTGGGAAGGAAGGGTCCCAGGTCTGTGCAGGTCCACTGGAGACGTATTCCAATGAGGAGCAAAGGAGCCCTACCCTGTCCTCAGAGAGCTCTTAACAGGCCTAGTGGACAACTTCTGGGCCAAGCCACAGGGTTTGGAGTCTGGGGCTGCAGAAGTTGCAGGAATGAAGCAGCTCTGAGTCTTGGATCCATCAACAAATGAGGCCCTGACAGTGGCAGATGGCTTTAGCATCACATGGTCAGAACAAGCCTTCTGAAGGAGGTGGAGGGAGGCTGCACAAAGCAGGTCCCCTGAGCATATACTCTGCACCAGGCCCTCCTGGGTAACTCTCCCCCCTTATTATCACTTATTGGATGGGCGGCCATGAGCGGCTGACTTTGCCTCTCTGTGCCACAGTCCCCTTGTCTATGAAATAGGAATAATAATAGATTCTAACCCAGAGGGTTGTGGTGAGAATTCCAATGTTTATAATGGTGCCTGGCTCAAGGCAACCACTTACTAAACATGAGTAATTTTTGTCATATATTCACCAATGTGTTTAGAGGATGGAAAGAATATGAGAAGAGAAAGGTGCTGAGTCAGTCCAGGTGGCAGTCACAAAGGAGACTCCGTTTCTCCTGGAACAGGGGTCCTGCACAGATTTACAAGCAATTGGATTATCTAGTCCTTGGGCTCCAGCACCCCTGCCAAATTCTTGTAAAACTTTGCAGGCTTTTAGCCCTGAATTCAATGACAACTAACCCCAACCCAGAGACCAAGAGTATGAATGATGGAAGCTAGGTGTAGTGATAATTAGGAACAATATTTGGCACCTGAGCGTAGGTAGGAGTAAATGGATGGCCACTTACTTTGGACATGCAGAAGGTCAGTTGCTTTGGAGGTGTTGAGTGGGTAGATCAGACTGACTCCATCAACAACTTCTCAAGGGACAGAGCAGGTCTCTTTCCTGGTCTGAGCCTTTATTTCCTCACCTGTACAATGGGAAGGGGGTGGCTGCACTAGATGACCGGGAAGCCCCAGCTCTCCGTGGCCATCTCTGAGCTGGCAGACCAGGACACAAGCCATGTGTGGAGGGTTGACTGGAGGGCCTGGCCTTGGGGAGTGCCCTCCCCGAGGAAAGGGTGACAGGAGGCTGGGATAAGACAGAATTTGTTCCTTCCTTCTTGCTGCCTAGTAGGTGACAGCTCCTCCACTCCCTGAAGGAGGCTGGGGCTGAGTGACAAGAAGGCTCCAGAGCCAGGCTGTCAGCAAGTGCCCCCTGACACTTTGTGTGGATAACTTGCATAAAATTTGCACAAATCTGCATAATTTAGGAAGCAGCCACTGCTCATCTTGGGCAGTTAAATTTGCTGTGATTTTGTGAGCTTTGAAGTCGTGCTTTCTTCTCCTGCTGGCTCCCCCTCCTGTTTCCCTTTTCTCTGAACCTGGCCTGTCAGATCCTGCTGCCTCTGCCCATCTTTCCAAAGCCAGAAGATGGGCCCTCAGGCTTGCTTGGGTCCCCAGGGAGAACCCCTCTGCAGCTGCTGAGTGTAGTTGCCTGTTAGCTTGACATTGGTCCTGGTTCATTCATTCACCAGGCCTTCATAAGGGAGGTTGAAGGGTCCCAAGAAAGCTGTAGGTTATTCACTAAGAATAAGTCAGGTCAAAGTGACTCAATTCTTTTACCTGACAGGGCACTAAAGGTGCAGTTTGTATCTGGGCTCCTGAGAGGCTTTGCACTTGGTGTTGGTAAGGCCTGGATGGTACCCCAAGGCTCCAGGACAGGGGATAAACTATGACTAACTAAATAGCTGTTCTCAAGAGAACTGACTCAGATTACTGTCAGTTCAGATGAATATCCCTCCAGTTGTGTCACAGGGCTTTGTCCATGTCCTTTCAACAGTTGCATTCGTGGATAAGACAAGTTTGTTTTGAGTACAAAGGCCACTAACTCCACTCCAACTGGCTTAAGCAAAAGAGAAAAAAGAGTGAGAGATAGGATTAGCTAATGTATTGAGAAATCCAAGGGTATATGGACTTCAGGTGGACCTGGAGGCTCAGATGCTGTCATGAGGCCACTATGTTCTGCTTTCCTTGGTGTTGGCTTAAACTGGCTCCCTTGCTGTCACAGTCCCCGGAAGCTCCAGTATTATATCCTTCCACTTCTAAGTCCAAGAAAATCAGAGCTTCTTCCCACCAGCAGACTTAGGTCTACCATGCAGTCATATTGGTTTAGCTTGGATCATGTGCCCAAAGCTGAACCAGTCACAGTGATCAGAAGCATGTGTACCTCTTATTGGCCAGGGTCAGGTCACATGCCACCTGGGACGGAGGAGGAGAGAGCCCCATTACAATGGGGGAGCTTCCTCTGGGTAAAATCAGGGACCTTTCCTGGAAGACAAGGAAGTGAGTATACTGGGTAGGCTGACCCCAGCTGCTCGCTCAGTTCTCTCTGTGGGTGTGGATGCCTGCCCTAATTGCAGAGAGCTGGAGATTGGGAAGGGGAGGCTTGTTAGGACTGGCTGAGGCTATGGAGAAGGGAGCATTGGGTGGACACTTGGTGCTGTGACTTTCTTTCCCTTCACGAGCTAAGGCAGGACTTGGGCAGGATTTGAACCCAGCTCCACTGATCCGTGGCCACTTAGTGAGGAAGCCATGACCAGTGATTGCAGAGCCCTAAGCCACCTGGCCTCTGACAAACAAAGACAATGAGCATTATGGAGCAAAAGGGACTTCAGTGGCCATCTGGGTAAGGAGCAACAGGCACTGTCATTTAGCTCTTGCTGGGAGGTAGGCAGGGAGACCCTGGATTTCCTTCCAACGAATGCTGAGTGAGCACTTGCCCTTTAAAGCTAGGGAGTAATTATAGATGGAGAAAGCTCCAATTTAACATGATCCCTCATCACCAGCAGCTTTCTGTTTCATCCCTAGGCCAGGACTGCTGAGTCTGCCTCCCACCTTAGACATGCTCAGCACTTTCCCTCCTCACTCTGTCCCTGCGCTGCCTGGGTCAGGATGAAGGCGTAGCTCAGGCCTGGAGTGCCCAGCCCTGCCCACAGCCTATGCTGGGCAATGGGAAAGATCCTGCCAGCTTTGCCAGGGCCTATCAGGGCCTGGGCACCGGCTTATGGTGAATGCAGTAGGAAGGGGCAACATTTGCCAAACCCGCATGATGAGTGAGTCACATGATAGGCTAAGAGCTTTTATTAATTTAGTCCTCAACAACCCATGAAAAGTATATGATAATCATTCTCAGTTTTCTCCCTGTTTTACAAATGAGGATCCTGAGATCCAGAGCAATTCAACTACTTGCTCAGGTCAGTACAACCAGTAAATAGCAGTGGGATTTGAACCTTGAAGACCTGGGCTTTTGTGCTGTACTGTGTCCTTCCTCTCTCTGTACCTCAGTGCCACCACCTGTACAATGGGAAGAATATCACCCATGCTGCCAGAAGTATGGAGAAGATCAAATAAGATGATAGACGATTGGGCTACCGAAAGCGTCCTCTAAGCCAGAGCCCTGCCCTGGCTGCCAGGGAGGAGCAGGGGATGGGAGGCTGCGGCCCTGGAAGGCCCTGGAAGACCCAGGCCGCCTGCGTGAGGGAAGGCGGAGGAGGAAGGTGGGTCTCCAGGGGTGGAGAATGGGTCTTAGGTGAGCCTCAAAGTGGGTGTGTAACAGGGTGCAGAGCGAGGATCCCCTGAAAATAAAGAAAACTCCCACAACCCTTGGTTGGGGGAAGTGGATGACTCAGCGGTTAAGGTACTTTGCATAACAATGACAAGTTAATAGCTGTGCCTTTCTTGAAGGGGAGGGAAGGGACTACTGCTGCAGCAGCTCAAAGACGTTGCCTAAAGGTGTACATGACTCTGAGAGCATTCAGGGACCCATGACCTTGTCAGGGGAGCTTATACAGTGCCTTCATGAGAGATGGGGCAGATGCCCACCTGGAAGTCCCTGGGAACTCTTGCCCTGACTAAAGACGGCAGCTGAAAGAAGGTAAAAGATAAAGGGGAACTGGCTAAAGTGGCACATGATAGGAGCCAGATATGAGGTCACATAGGAAGTTCTGAGTCAAGCATTTCAAAGGAGGGCGGGCTGAAAGAGAAGAAGCCACACAGTCTGAAAGCGTGTAGAGGAGGGTCCCGCCGTGAGGCCTGGAGTAAAAGAGAGAAGGCCTCTGGGGAGCCTGCCTGAACAAGAAGGCAGCAGAGCTGATGGAGCTGTGGGACCTGCCTAACCAAGCACAGATTCATGGGAGGTGCCTGGAGCTGAACTGTGACCTGGAATGCTGAGCTGCTGACTTCTGCTTCTCTGAAGGACGTATGGAGAAGCCACTCTCTTGGGACATGGGCTAACCTGGACTCCACCATGATCCAGTGCAACACGGCACATGTTTCCCTGAACCACTACATGGAGGCTGAGGACAGGGAAGCCCAGATCCTGAAGGAGAAGGCTGCTGGGAGAGGGTGGCCACTCTGAAACCCGCAGGCGCACATTCCAAAGAGGATGGAGATCTGTTTGCATAGTCAGCTCTAGAACAGATAAGTGTCAAGATCTAGAGGCAGCTAAAACACACACCTGGACTTTGGTCAGAATTGCAACAAGATACGCTGATTAAGTTAGCCTGCTCCTATGGATGTGTTGAGGAAGCTAGCTCTAAATGTGTAACTAAAAGTATAAATACCCTGCCTCCTAAACAAAAGATGAAGATGACTTCTTTAAGAGCCACTTCCCTTGCTGCTTCCCATTTTCTGTGTCCCTTTTTCTTCCTCCAATAAACTCATGGCTTAATTCCACAGCAGTCTCCAGGTGTGATTTCTCCAAGCAAGGCTGACCTTACAATAAGGATATGGGGAGCTTCTGGGCATGGTTGTGGCTTATAGCCTTTTGGGGAGCAAGGAAATGCTGGGTCTTGTGAAAGAACAAGGATCTGAGCATAAGTGCTCTCAACGACCCCCACAACCAAGGTTGGAACCCTGTTAATAAAAACCTGTTTCCTTCAACACTAATTTTTGGGTCATATGTAGGGTGCCACGCAGCCAACCCCTGTTCTGCCCAGTTACAGGTGGAAGGTGGGTATGCAGGCTGGAGGGACCCCAGCTCATGCCAACCACCTGTGGAGTGTTTTAGCTGAAAGAGGTGGAAGGAAGAGGGCAGAGTGAAGTAGAGCTAGGAAAGGGCGTCCTGCTGCACAGGAAACAGCACGCCTGGGGCAGAGCAGGGCTCAGTTGGAGAAAGAATGGGGGTGACCACCTCACCTCTAGGAGGCAGAGTTCCTGCCAGGGGTTTCATTAACCATTGCCTCCTCAACAGGGTTCCTGCAGCACTGTTGTCACACTCACTTAACAGACAAGGGAACAGAGGCTCGGAGCAGCACAGCCCTGATGAACTCCCAGGGGGAGCGCTGGGTTTGGATTTCACACTGGACAGAGCTGCCCTCTGTTCCTGTGATTTGGGACACACAGATAGAGGCCTGACTTCTGCACATTGCCACACCTTCCCCAGACCTTGGGCATCAAGCCTTCCTTGGAGGTCTCAGGAGCCCTGGGGCAGGAAGGAAGGCCAGTCAGGATCAAAGGGAATCGAAGTTTTGCCACCTTGAAACTGCCCTTTTGGGATATTGATTTTAAGGTGTTTGTTAAGAAACAGAGGACTCCGAACACTTGGACCCTCCCCTTTTCCCTGCCCAAGGGATTGAGACCCAGAAACCAGCTTTAGTGAGAACTAGGGACTCGCTGCCTTAGCCTCATTTGAATTAAGTAGTATCAACAGGAGGGCTTCAGGCAGGTGCCTGCCGGCTGTGTTCCAGATTTTCTGAGTCACCTAGGGGGATTTTCCTGCCACATCGGGGGTGTTTTGCTTTTCCTCAACTACCTGTAAATCACCTACTTTCACTTCTGAAATCTAACACCCGTTCTCCTTTCCTTTTTCCCTTGTCTGAACCCAATGTTGTCTCACTGTCTTTGGGAATTTCCATGGATTTATCATGTCTGTGTGAACCCCAAGCGCATGTATTAAACTTTGATTTTCTCCTGTTACTCTGTTAATTTAATTATTAGCCCAGCCAGAAGAGCTTAGAAGGTGGGAGGAAAAGTAACAATACTTTTTTAGCCCCCACAAGATCATCACAGCCTCACACAGTCCCAGCCTTTCCCAGAGAAAAAGCCAGGCTCGGGTTCAGAAATTTTCTACCAGGTACTGAAGGGTCCAAGGTGACAAACCGCTCCTTGACAGGGTGAGCTCTTCATTCCTCAGTGAGTGAGCAGAGGCTCGACGCTGTTGGGGTCTGAGCTAATGCAGTTGGGATTGCTGCCCTGCATGAAGGTGTTCTGCTCCACCTCCTGGGTATCTCCCAGCTCTGAGGGAAGTCCTATATTCCCAATGGTGGAATTGCTGGTGGGCCAGTTGACAGGAACATGTGTGGGGAAGAGAGCATCCCCCCAGACCCCCTTCAACTTCACTGCATAGGATTGCCTCCTCTTTTTCTGTTTATACCTGTTTCTGCCCCAAGTCTTCCCTGCACATAAGGTGGACAGATCCTCCTAGAACCAGCCAACTTACCCTGTGGGTACTCAGGGCAGCTGCCCAGACAAGAGAGGAAGAGAAAGGCAGGGATTGCAGGCCTCCCTGCTCTGCCCAGCCAGGCTACACAGCCAAGCCACAGAGCTTCTCTGTGAACTTCTCCCTGGGAAGCCACTAATCCCACCTCACACCTCTTGCCTCCTGAGGGCAGCTGCCAGGAGATCAGCCTGCTCCACTAGGTGACATTTGGAGTGCTTCTTGACTTTACCAGTGGAATCGGTGGTTTCTGATTCCAGGTCCTGAGCAGCTGTCTGATTTTCCTTCTTAATCCTTAGTTCCACAGATGCCAGTTTACAGGGCCAGATGGTGGTTACCTTGACAATGCAGCAAATATTTGGGCCAGCCAGGATGGTCTGTGCCCCTCATCTTGGGACATGCAGTCTTGTGTGCTTTGCCTACTTTTTTTTTTTTTAAAGATTTTATTTATTATTTTCAGAGAGAGGGGAAGGGAAAGAGGCAGAGAGGGGGAGAGAAACATCAGTGTACGGTTGCTTTTCACCTGCCTCCAGCTACAGACCTGACTGGAGACCTGGTCTGCAACCTGGTTATGTGCCCTGGCTGGGAATCGAACCAGCCACCTTTGGGTTCACAGGCCGACACCTGATCCAGCCAGGGCTAAATATAATTTATCTTACTCTCTTCTTTTGCTTGGTATTGGCCTTCCTCCTAGAATGTGAGCTCCATGAGGTCAGGCACTTTCCACTGCTCTCTCCCCAGAGGGTAGATCAAGTGAATGGAAGTTTTGAGAAGGAAACAAGAATGAACAAATTAGCCTTTAGGCACTCTGAGTAGCACCGTGGTGGTAAGCAAGAACAAGTGCCTTACAAAAGGCAGCGGAAAGGGAGCCAAGAAGTGGCTGATCTGTGTCCTAAGAAAGATTGTGATGTGAAAGCACCAGTTATGTTCAATATAAGAAATATTGAAAACACTCCAGTCACAAAAACTCAAAACAAAATCGTTTCTGATGCTCTGAAGGGTCATGGTTTTGAAGCGAGCCTAGCTGATCTGCAGAATGATGAAGTTGCACTTAGAAAATTCAAGCTAATGACTGAGGATATTCGGGGCAAAAACTGCCTAATTTCCATGGCATGGATCTTACCCGTCGTGACAAAGTGTGCCCCATGATTGAAGCTCAAGTTGATGTCAAGACTACTAATGGGTATTTTCTTCATCTCTTCTGTGTTGGTTTTGCTAAAAAATGCAACAATCAGACTTGGAAGACCTTTTATTCTCAGCACCAGTTGCTCCAGAGCTGGAAGAAGATAATGAAAATCATGACCTGAGAGGTGCAGACAAATGACTTGAGATAAGTGATCACTAAATTGATCCCAGGTAGCATTGGTAAAGACACAGAAAATGCTTGCCAATTCATTTATCCACTTCATGATGTCCTTGTCAGGAAATTCAAAATGCTGAAAAAACCCAAGTTTAAATTGTGAAAACTCATGGACCTTTATGGCGAAGGTAGCAGTTCTAGAAAAGCTGCTGGGGGTGAGACAGGTACTGAAGTTGGTGAATATGAGCCCACAGTCCAAGACTCTGTTCAAAATTCAGACATTGAATGGTGACATATAAAAAAGCCTACTTGTAATATATTTTTAAAAGAATGAACAAATTCCAAGAGTGACAAAAGTGGCGGCCACCATGCATGGGCATAAACCTGTGCCAGCCCTTGGCATCCATCATCTCTTTGAATCCTCCCAACACTCCCCCGCACCATATAGTGAGAAAACTGAGGCTCAAGGGGTTGAATAACTTCCCCAATGTCACTCAGCCAGAGCGTAACCAAACCAACCTGGTTGGACCCCAGATACACTCAGTGCGGCCATTATAGCAGGGAGGGTCTGCCTCAGGCCTGCCCTGGGCTATTCCAACTAGAGGCTCACTTGGCTTTGGCATTGGGGTCCTGGCAGCAAAAGGCCAGAGCCTTGGGCTGTGACTGAGAGCAGAGAGGGAGTATGGGAGAGAGTAATAAAACAGTGCACGCCAGCTGAAACTGGGTGGCTGGGGGACAGACGACATTTTATGTCCCACAAAAGCAAAGCTTCTGTTCTGATCTTATACCTTCCCGTAGGGCTCTCTATTTTCCCTCAGGACCTGGAGGGTGCATTCACTAGGCTTCTGGTTTCCTCTTCTGTCATCCCTAGGAGGATGGGGACCAAGACCTGGCACAAGTGTGGCCCTGAGAAGATGCTCAGAATTGGCTCCTTGAGTGAATGAGGCTGCTAGCCATGCCATGCGGGCTCAGGATGAGGACTCCATCACTTGCAGAAGGATCTGGCTGGGATGAAGGGAACACCTTCTCATTACCAGCCCAGGAACACTGCTTCCAGCTGCTGCAATGAGAAGATGTGATGCATGAAAACAATGACTTCCAGAGTATTGCTGCCACCTCCTTTGCAATTTCAAGTGAAGAGACCTTTCTTCCAGAAGGAAGCTTTCTAGCCTTGTGACAAGATGGTCTTGGGGTCTGCTAGTGCCACCCCTCCAAGGGCCAGAAGCCTCAAGGGGGTGGACTCAGGTGTGCAGGATGTGAGTTGCAAGGTGGGAGAGAGAATTAGGTCTGTGGGAAGGAGCTGCTGTGGTGGGGGGAGAGCCTGAGGACAGCTAAGGAGGCCCAGGCCTGCCACCCAGGGAGTCAGCTCTATGTTAAGAGTGGCAGCAAGTGTAGAACAAGAAAGAGGCTCTAGTCCTCCCTTCAGGCCTGTCAACTCTGGGTAGGGGCTTTAGTTACTCTAAGTATAGCCTGAAGGGTCTGAACTAAATGTCATTTTGGAAAGAGCACAAGGTCTTCAAATCCCAGCTCAGCTACTTACTGACTTATAATCTTGGCCTTAGTTTTCCAATCTGCAAATGAGCACAGTGACAGGGACATTTGATTTCCATGACTGATGAGGGACTAAGATTCCTTGTTTCATTTAACAAAAACTTAGCACTTTCTAGGAACTGAGGACACAATAGTAAATGAAACAGACAAAAGTCCTTTATGTCCTCCTGAAGACTGGGATTTAATAGGGACACAGCCAATAAACCAGATAAATAAATACAATATATGTTGTTAAATATTAATAAATGCTAAGGAGCAAAATAAATCAAGGAAGCAAAATAGAAAGAGTCAGCAGTGGTGACCTGCAATTTTTGGGTGGCCAGAGGGCTGCACTAAGCAGGTGACATTTGAGTAAGATGTGGAGGAGGCAAGGAAGGAGGTGACTTTGAGGAAAGGGCATCAGGCAGAGGGACTAGCGAGTGCTCTAGGGTGGTGGTGTGGCTGAGGTGGAGGGGCTGGAAGATGGTAAAGCAAGGGGTTGAAGGAGTAATGGTGTTCACATGGTCATGGTAAGTACTTGCTTATCCTCTGAGTGAGGATAGACAGACAGGGCCTTACTTGGGTTTTACCGAATCAGCCTGGCCACTCTGGGGAGATGAGGCCAATGGAGGAGGGCAGCTTGCAATCATCTTAGTAAGAGTCGCGTGAAATAACGTGGAAGCACCAGTGAAGATTGCTGGTAGGGAGGTGGTTTTATGTCACACATGGCCACACAATCATGCCATTAGATTGTCACGTGGTAGGAAGGTTATCTGCTCTCAGTTACTTTCTAAAGGCTTCTGTAAACACTGAGAGAGTCTCTGGTTGGGAGTGGTATGCCTCCAATACCTCAAACTCTTGCAAATTTCCTCCCCTAAAACCCCAAGTGATAGCCCTCAGACTCAAGGACTCCTGGCTTCTGTATCTAGTTAATATTTTAGAATGTGTGTGTGTGTGTTTTTTTCAATTGTATTTGGTTTTATACTTACCTTCTATTTGTGAACAGGAGACTGGATTTCTTCTTAAGTTACAGAGATGTTTCTTTTAAAATGAACTTGTCTAACTTAACTAAAAAGGTAAGTTGGTTTTAAAAATATTAGGAAAATGCACTCTGGCTAGCATGGCTCAGTTGGTTGGGCCATCATCCTGTAACTGAAAGGTTGTGGGTTCGAACCCTAGTCTGGATGCCTAAGGGAGGCAACCAATCGATGTGTCTCTCTCATATCTATGTTCCTCTCTCTCCCTCTCTCCTTTCCCCTCTCTAAGTAAATAGCTACATAAATAATAGCAGTAAAAAATAATGTCCTCGGATGAGGTAAAAAATATATACATATATATGGGGATGGACCCGCCCAAAAAAACAGAATTTATTTATAAAAAATTGCATATTTATTCTTACATGTTTAAACTTCACTCACCTTCAAAGTACTCTCCATTTGATACAATACACCTACTGAGATGCTTTTTCCACTGCACAAAACAGATTTTGAACTTCTCGATTTTGATACCTTTTAATGTTCCTCCTCCCACCCCCGCCTTTCCAGATTGGCAAACCATTTCCCTTTGAAACCATCCAGGGAAACAAAAATAAGTCATTTGGGGCAAGATTGAATGAATAAGGAAGATAGGGCACAATGGTCATGCCATTAGAGGTACTGCTGAGCCCTCAGCGCTGTGTGGGCAGATGCAGCATGAAATGGGCCAATGCATTGAGAGAGTCTTCAAAAAAATTCACCGAAGCTGAATGCAGCCTATCACAACAACACCAGCTGGTACATTGATAAAAATGGGTTCCTAGAACACTCATCTAGGGGGGGGAAGCCTGTATTACAAGGGGCCCACCCTCCAGAAAATAATTCTGTTTTGGGGGGTATCCCCCTCATATATTAGAAGAATAATATAGATGGCATAAAGGTTCAACAAAAGTTGTGGGGTGGAGCTTGCATGACTGCAATTTGGGAATCCCCTCTCTAAGTAAGGGGAGAGCTTATTTCAGCTATGCACCGCCCTACACCTTTCCAGACACTGTCGGCTCCGAGCAATGCTTCCACTGACCAACCCTGCTCTCTCAACCCTCTTCCCATCCTGCTCTGGGGAGGCAAGGTGGACTGAGGGTTGAGAGCTGGATTGATGCAAGGCAGGGCTGAGATAGGAAGCAGGGACTTAATCTTCCCATTACCCCTTTGCAATAGAGGGACAATAGCATTTGCCTTCTCTTCCGAGGGAAGATCCTGAGAGTGGTAGAGAAGGTTTTGGTGTGAGGCTTGCAGGACCTGAGGGAGGAGCCTGAGCAGGACTTTTAATCACCATGATTGTCACAACCCACACTGCCGCAAGCCTCTTGTCACATTTTCTTGGCCTTCGTTTTAATCTCAATTTGACCTTTCTTCACCAGTGGCCAATGAAGAAAGATCATCCTTAAAGGTTGGCAGGATGTAGAGAAGGGAAGTAAGTAGAGAGAGGGGGGAAGTAGGTAGAGAGAGGAGTGTCTTGTGGGAACGTCACTAGGAAGGAGGTTTGTTTTGGCCCCAGTGAGCTGTCTTTTGGTCTAATCAGGAGAGATGGGTCCAGGCAGCCACCTTCTCAGGTTGGCTGGGGCCCTCTCACTCTGCCCAGAACAAGTATGGGCCATGCTAAGCCAGCTTCGTCTTGGCTGGTTATTTCGAGCAGGATTCTTATCACAGCTGGGCTGCCATTGTAGCCATTCTCCTTCTCAGGCACTTGCACTTGGTCTCTAAGGCCTAAAGATTAGGACTCAGAATGACTATGCTGAGCACACACTATGCCTCAAGCAAGATTCTGGTGATTCCAAAGATATCATCCTTTTAGAAAGGCTCTTTCAGGATTCCAAAGCTGTTTCAGCATCTCCAGCAGAGTTTTGCCTAGACATCAACTTGGCCTGGCCAGACCACTGCTGTCTGCCTACCTTTGCTGTCCTGGTTGTTGTCCTTGGGCTCAGTCCCTTCCTCATGGTCAGAGTCCCAGTTTGGTGTCCAGGCTCTGGGCCTAGATTCCCTGATCAGTTCCATCTAAAATGTCCACATCCAGGAAGGACCAGGAAAGTAGAGGACACCATCTGCCTTTAGTTGGCACGTGGGCACCCAACCTCCAACGCAGGTACACCCTCTTTGGCTCCTAGCACCTGTGTGAGCTCCCCCTCTATGCCTGTGCCTCCAGTTAGGACATTCTGGCTTTGGCTCTCCCATCAGCTTACTATGTTAGTCAGGGGGAGTAAGGAATGCAGATGGACACTAGATGGATGGCCAGCTCAGAAATTCCAGGATTGCCTGGCCTGGCCTCAACAACCTTGTTCTTTCATCCGGACTCTTCCTGAGACTCAGCAGCCCCAGCCCCTCCAAACACTCCCCTGATGCCCCATGGGGTCCTCACTACTTACTTACTCAAGGGCTGGGGTCATCTTAGCTGGTTACTGAGGTCATATATGGCTCCCCAGAGTGGCTTCCTATTCAGATTTTGTCAGATAGGTTGAGAAGAGAGTACTGTTCCTTCATGGACCTAGAATTTGATCTACGAATTCATGGAGAACAGAGAGTCAGAGAGGTTGTCCTGCCAGCTGTGCCCCCGTTCCTGTTGAGGAGCTGGGCACCTGGGTTACTGGCTTCTTCTGGGGACTGACCTCTCCCTCTGGGATAACTGGGAAATAGGATATCAAATTTCTGGGGTGTTCTGAAACAGCCCTGCCTGGATATCAGGAATGACAAGGAGAATTCCCAGGAGCCTTTCTGCCCTAAGGAATTGGAGCACAGCAAGATTCAAGCCCAAAGGCCAAAAAGATGGGCAGTGGGATTGTAGGGTGGGGGAGGGAAGAAAACAGCAAACCCAGGAAGGGAGTGTGGTAGCTGGGGTACGAGCAGCAGCAGAGTTTTACCAGAACATTCCAGAAGACCAGGGTCAAAACTTTAGACATCTACAAAAGTGCAAGGACATGCAAAGGAAATAGGTCCCAACTATGGCTCAACTGCATAGAAAATCTTGGATGGCCCTGACTCAGGGCAAATCAGTTCAAAGTTCTGCCCACAACAGAGATAGTTGGGGGAAAGGGAGGCCAGACAGAACCTTAGTCCAACACAGTTAAGAGCTCTTCAGATGAGACACTTCTAAGGGACTTATGTTCTACACTTCAGTTTTGAACATCTTTGCAACTAGAAGAACCTAGGTTGTGACAATAATTGTAAGGAGTGAAAGACTCCAAAAACAAATTCTAAAAGTTCAAGGTATAAGGCTTTCCAACACTTGAAGTCCCAGAGTCCCCATCTTACTGGTACATGTCTGGGCAACCATCCTTTCTGGGGTGGAGTCCGGGCTGGGGTCACCACAGGCATTTATGGTGTGGCTTTGAACTCCCAATATTCTGAAGACCAAGCACTGATTTGTTTGGGCAACATGGCCTCTGCTTTCTCAAGGGACTGGGTCATTCTTCTGCTTAAGAACCAGCCATGGGGTTGTTCTCTCTAAGAGAGATGATGGCAGCAGCATGGTTGTCACAAGATATGAAGACCAGGCCAGGATGCAAAAGGGGAAGGGGTGGGAAGTGAGGTGAGCCTGGTTCTAGAGACTACCTACTTTCTGTTCACTTAGGTCGTGGGATTCCCACCCCTTTGGAAAGACAGGGTTCCCTTTTTTCCATCTCCAGGGTACCCCTAGTCTCACAGTGGCAGCTGCTGGGGGTAGAAGAAAAGCAAAGGATGAGCTTAGGTCTGAGTCTATCTTCTCTTGTCTGGTAATGCTCTCCTACTTCCCTTACCTATCTAGACCTCCAGATCCAAGTTCCCAGGGTCCGGCTCCTTTCCTTCCTCCCCTCAGGTAATTCCTGATATGGGGAATGCCCCTGTTACCTTACATTTCTTTCTGAGATGTTCCTCCCACAGTTCCCCTTGTTTGAGTGAGTTTGAAGCAAGAATCCCATCTTCTCCTTTCTTTCTTTCTTTTTTTTTTTTTTTTTTT
>PVIW01014013.1:0-25091 GCA_004026585.1 Noctilio leporinus | reverse complement strand
AGAACTGGACAGCAACATGCAAAAAGATAAAACTAGACCACCAACTTACACCATACACCAGAATAAACTCAAGATGGATAAAGGATTTAAACAGAAGCAGTGTCACCATAAAGGTCCTGGAGAAAAATATAGGCAGTAAACTTTTGGATATCCTACACAGAAATATGTTTACTGATACTTCACCAAGGGCAAAGGAAATCAAAGAACGAATCAACAAATGGGACTATATCAAACTGAAAAGTTTCTGTTCAGCTAAAGAAAATATCAGCAAAATTCAAAGGGAACCAACTGTATGGGAAAACATAATTGCCAATGATACCTCAGACAAGGGTTTGATCTCCAAAATATATAAAGAACTAATGAGACTCAACACCAGGGAGACAGACAGCCCGATTAAAAAATGGCCAATAGGACCTGAACAGACAACTCACTGAGGAAGATGTACAAAGGGCCTAGAGGCATATGAAAGAATGCTCAACATCACTAGTCATCAGAGAGATGCAAATTAAAACCACAAGAAGATATCACCTCACACCTGTCAGAATGGCAATCATCAACAAATCAACAAACAGCAAGTGTTGGTGAGGATGTGAGGCAAAGGGAACCCTCCTGCACTGTTGGTAGGAATGCAGGCTGGTGTAGCCACTGTGGAAAACAGTATGGAGTTTCCTTAAGAAACTAAAAATGGAACTGCCTTTTGATCCAGCAATTTCACTGCTTGGACTATACCCAAAGAATCCTGAAACACCAATTCATAAGAACCTATGCACACCTATGTTCATAGCAGCACTATTTACAATAGCCAAGTGCTGGAATCAGCCTAAGTGCCCATCAGTGGATGATTGGATCAAAAAGGTTTGGTACATTTACACAATGGAATACTACACAGCAGAAAGAAAGAAGGAACTCTTAACCTTTGCAACAACATGGATGGAACTGAAGAGTATTATGCTTAGTGAAATAAGCCAGTCAGTAAAGGACAAATACTTTCCATTACAGGACAATAATGA
This sequence comes from Noctilio leporinus, assembly GCA_004026585.1. Taxonomy (NCBI): domain Eukaryota; kingdom Metazoa; phylum Chordata; class Mammalia; order Chiroptera; family Noctilionidae; genus Noctilio; species Noctilio leporinus. The sequence goes on along the minus strand of PVIW01014013.1, from coordinate 24,081 downwards.
ATAAAACTAACAACAAGCAAAACAGAACCAGATATATGAATACAGTGAATAGGCCTTCAGGGGTCAGGGGGAAGGAGGTTGGGGGGAGGGGGGAGGAAGAGGCAAGGAAGGGGAGCAGTTTAGACAAGAACCTAGTATTAAGGAACCATGGACATGGACAACAGGTGGGCTTGACTTTGGTGGGGAATGGGTGGGTGGGGAGGGGGACAGAGGGGAGCAAAAAGGGGATGGATGTAATACAACAATAAAATTTAAAAAAAATGAAAAAAATAGTTTCCTTATCTATTCTACAATAGACTCTAAAAGCAGCTTGTCTGTTTATTACAATAAAGCATATGAACATTTCTGTGCTGAAAGTTCAGAATGCAAGTGAGGAAAGTTTGTAACTGCTGCTTAATAAATTAAGTCAGGCACTGGTCTGTGAACCCAAACATTGCTGGTTTGATTCCCAGCCAGGGTACATAACCAGGTTGCAAGCCAGGTCTCCAGCAGTTCCTTAGCTAGAGGTAAGTGAAAGGCAACCATACATTGATGTCTTTCTCCCTCTCTCCCTTCCTTTCTCTCTAGAGATAATAAATAAAATCTTAAAACTCAAAGTAAGATTAGAAAAAGGTGAATAATTCTGACAATGATTGGCATTTTCAATTCTGTCCACTGGGAACTCCGAATAAGTAATGAAAGCAATGTTTGTAAACTTGTAACAGAATCTGCACTCTGGCAATTAATGAATGGCTGAAAATATGGGCAGGGGGGTACTAAATGGCACAGTTATCCACATGTCTACTACCATAATTATGCTTTATGAGCATGATTTGGCTCTTTGAATGATTGAGTTCTCAGTAAAATAGCAAGAAGCATTATATGTAGCTAACACTATTATTAGATGAAATTTCTGTATAGGAAAGTAATGTGGAATAAACCTTGAGAAAAAGGCAGAAGTTAGGGCAGAAAAAGCTAAAGAAATACGCAAATTTCAAAGTGCTACACACTTACATACAAATAAGCTGTACTAATCAGAACATGTATTCCTGCAACAATATCATAAATGTCTGATATGTACAACATAAAACTGCTACTCAAGTGTAGTCAATGAACTGAGGCCAGTCTGCAAACTATTTATTACTAATCCATGATGAAATAAGGAGCTTGTACCAGAAATGGGAATCAATTATGAGTTTAGCTGAGATTTTTTTCATAGCAGTTTTACCTTTTTGATGAAGGAAGCAGTATATTTACATTCTGGCACAAGATCTTTATCTTGAGATCCAGCAAATGGTTTGTGGAACAACTACTCTTTGAGTAGCACTGTCATAAAGCACAATGCCTAATGGAATAAACCATATTAAAATGCTACATATATAACAGCCTTCTTTTTACTCCAAATTTATTAAATTCTAAAATTCTTAGCATTGGTTATATTCTCTAACTTTGCAACACTTAAAGTGTATCTGTCACATGGATGACATAATATACCTGATGGGTAACAATGCATTCAGGCTTTACACACACAAACATCTGTGGGCAGTTAATTATTAAATATTAACATGTTCTGAATTTAGAGTGGATGGTGCTTGCTAAAGTTAAGTCTAACAAGGACCTCATGTAAATTAAGCAATAAATTTGGGTATTTTCATCAGTCCTTTTCAGTAACTCCAAAATCTTTGTATGATACTTACTGATGATTTTTGCATCATTCCTTGAAGGACTTTGATCAAGCAATAATTCAGGTACTTTCACCATGTAGAAAATAAATACTCTGAAAAATCAACACATAGCTGATGAACACATTAAACAATAAAAAAATCTATGAAAATCAAAAAAGGTTCTAGATGTGTTCCACTCTAATTATATGTCAGTGTTTCATGCTAGTTAAACATGAAGTTCCTTTTTCCATGGGAAAAATTTGTTGCAGCACTTCTAAAAGAAAGTTTTATAACAAAGCTGCTTTTCACAGCTACTGTTTTCTGAAGAGACCAGAATCACAGATTTATAAACCTAATAAATGGGAAATTAACATAACATGTAAAATTAATTTCCAAATCCTATTATTTTACTTTCTTAATGGAATCCAATGTAACTTCAGCAATTATAATCCTGATTTCACATAGCACAATGATGTTCAAATGACTTACAGCTTGTAACTGGTTGACGGATTTGTAAGTACTTTGAAAGTAGAAATGACAGGGTGTTAGATGATTAGGTTAGTATCTTCATTTTCTTAACAGGCTGTATCCCCAGTGTGTAAATAATGCCTAGCATATACTGGATGCTCAAAAATAGTCGCTAATTGAGCTGAAGGAAAAGGAGGAAGAGGAATTTAGGATGACTACCAAGTATATGACTAAGTATATGATATATGTATTGCTGATTGATGTTACTGTTAACCGAGAAAGAAAAAAACAAGAGGTGTTTAAATGGAGAAAAAAGAAGTTCCATTCAGGTACACTGATTTCTGTAGAAATTCTAAGTGCTAATAGCCAGAGAACCTAAATATATAGATAGGGTTAAAGCTTAAGAGAAAGGTATGGAAGGAAGAGATATTTGGAAGGGTTCACCATATAGATGATAGTCAGAACTAAGAGTATGGGTGCACTTTAGTTAAAAGAGTATGTGGTATGAAAAGGTCCAATAAGTAAAATCTTCAGAAAAATCAACACCGGGGGAATATGGGAAGGGACTGAGGAAGAAATGAAGAGATTCTAGAAGGAAACTGGGAAGAAAGAGTCTGGTAAGCTAAATAATTAGGGAATTATGTTCCAGAAACAGACAAAATTTTAGGAAGAATGTGGCCAAACTGCCAAATTCTACAGACGCTGCAAAGATAGTTAAGGAGTCTGACAGTAGAAGGTCATGTTAGTAATGATGATGTTAGTAAATACATTCAGTACTGTGCACTTTAGGTGTACTACCATGCACTTTTAGGTTAGCTGTGAAGGGAATGGCATATGGGATTAAATAAACAGGGATGCAAGGTAAGAGAAGATTCTGCTGAGTCTTGTATATTTATGTGTACAAAAATATTATAACATGCCTGTGTCCAACTCCCCTGCCTCCACTCAAATCATTCCATTCTCTGCTACTCACCCCCCATCCCCACATATGCCTTATTAGCAGCCTGTAGTACATACTTCTGGATTTTCTCTATGCCTATAAAATTTTACACAAACATACATATATATATGAACATACATACTGGTTTTTAAAATGTTTATTTTATATAAACATAACATTATGATTATTCATCTTAACTTTTCTAATTCAACAATATTTTATGAAAATCCTTTCAAGTAACTTGTAGAGCACTAAGATATATTTTCGTAATTGTACAACAGTACATGGTGTGGCTACATAACTTAATGCAACCAAATCCCCTGTATGACTATATATTTATGCTTTTACCACTCAAAACAGTGGTATAATAAACACTGTACATTCCCAGGAGTGTGACTGCTAGATCAAGGTGCATAAGTATCTTCAGAACCATTTTTATAATAAACTTTGAACTTACACATAAGTAGACAGAATGTTATAGTGAACCCAATGTATCCATTACTCAGCTCCAATAGTCTTTGGTCAGTTCATACTCTCTATTCATCTTATTCCTGAATCATTGGGAAGCATATCCCATTCATATTATTTTCTCTAGGAATACTTCAGTATGTATATCCAGAAGATAACAGTTCTTGTACTTGGCTAGCTGTTGTGAGACTTTTTCAAAAAGACTGTAAAAATTCACATACCTTCCTCCCTTTAACCCCTTCTCCTACTAAATAACCATATTTAAAAGTTGTTGGTTTACCTGGCTGGTGGCACAGTGGATAAGGCACCAGCCTGCAAACCCAAAGGTTGCTGGTTCGATTCCCCAGCCAGGGCATGTAACCAGGTTGCAAGCCAGGTCTCCAGCCAGATCCGTAGCTGGAGGCAAGAGAAAGGCAACCATACATTGGTGTCTCTCTCCCTCTCTGCCTTTCTCCCTTCCCCTCTCTCTAGAAATAAAATCTTTAAAAAAAAAAAAAAAAAAAAAAAAAAAATTGGTTCATCCTACAATTTTCTTTTTTTAAATTTTATTTTTCAACTATAGTTTATATGCAATGTTATTATGCAAGGTGTACAGCATAGTGGGGACACAATCATCTACTTTACAAAGTGTCTCTCTAAATATTTCCAGTACATACCTGGCACAATATATAGTTATTACAATATTATCAACTATGTACCCTAATGTTGTACTTTACATCACCATGCCTATTTGGTAGCTACCAATTTGTGCTTCTTACTCCCTTCCCATTTTTTGCCTAACCCTCAACCCCTCCCCTTTTATTATCTCTTTTAAAATATATAAGAACATATTTAAAACTGTAATGTCTGCAAACACCTTTTTCTTTTACACTGACTGGTGAGTAATATCTTAGTCAGGTGCAGGATTCTTCTGCTATCCTTTTCTGTTTATTTGCCACTGTTGCAAGTCAGAAGTCCAATACCAATGTGACATTTATCTTAACTAAATTTTGTACAAATTCCCCCCAGAAGTGTAAGTCACCTGTTAAATATAGTTAATTTTTTGTCTTGCCTATTTTTAAAGTTTGATATCAATCTTAAGGTATTACTTTCTACATGTTCTTCTTTCCCAATTCCATTCAGTTTATCTCTTGAAAACCCAAGTTCACTTGGGTTTCCCACATTCTAGGTTTTGTTTGGTTCAGTTCAGCATATTCCTTCGACCTTGGTATTTCCTAAACTGCCAGCTGAATCCCGAGGACTGAAGAGTGGTAGTGTAATATTTCATCAGGAAGCATGCAATGTTTTTTTTCTATCTCTTTGTAAAATTTAATCTTAGCAACTTACACTAACACGACTGCAAAATGGCCAGTTCTTTTCATTTAACTTGCATTAGTCTTATTAAGAAACACTCCTCACCTATCATGAGGTTACCCAGTGACAGAATTCATGTTAAGGAAAGGTAAATGATTTATCTTTACTCTTTTTTGGTCTCCTTTTTAAAAAATATATTATTCTTTTTAGAGAGGGGAAGGGAGGAAGGAAGACAGGGAGGGAAACATCTATGTGTGGTTGCCTTTTGCATGGCTCCAGCTGGGGACCTGGATGGAGACCTGGCCTACAACCTGAGTATGTACCCTGACTGGGAATCAAACCAGTGACCCTTGGGTTTGTAGGCCAGCGCTCAATCCACCGAGCCACATCAGCCACGGCTCGTTTTTAATATAAGTTGATTCTCTGATGATGGATTAATTAACCATTATCACCACAGGCTCAAGGGTTCAAACATTTAATGGGTTTAAAATCTTTGTTATCAATACCTTTATTGAAGCTAAAACTATGCCATCTTTGGCCAGGGGGAAACTGATCTAAGTTGTCTCTTAAGGCCTTCTGACAAGACTTTATATCAGTCTTTGAGAGCTTTGTTGAAATCTGGAATAAGATGTTCTAAGTGCATCTTATATATTTCCTGTACTGGACTTAGAATCACCATTTTTTCCCCCCTAAGAAGCTTGTTTTTTTTTTTTTGTAGAAAACATATCAAGATTACCCGGCTGGTGTCTCAGTGGATAAGGCTCTAGCCTGTGAACCCACAGGTCGCTGGTTTGATTCCCCAGCCAGGGCACGTAACCAGGTTGCAAGCCAGGTCTCCAGCCAGGTCCTTAGCTGGCGGCAGGTGAAAGGCAACCATACATTGATGTCTTTCTCCCTCTCTTCCTCCCTCTCTTCTCTTCTCTAAAAATAATAAAATCTTAAAAGGTGTTGTCTTTAAAAAAAAAATTATAAAAAGAAAAGAAAAGAAAAAAAGGAAATATATCAAGATTATAATCTGGGCATTAGGAATGATTATTGCTACTGTTTTGGTCATTGCTTTTAGGTCTTTCATTAGACAAAGCAAGGCAATTTTATTTATTTGTATGCATTTTAAATTTTATTTGGAAATAATTTCAAACTCATAAAAATTAGAAAACTAAAAACTACTAAAATTATATATCCTTTATCCAGTTTGTCTATTATTGGTTTATTCTCTTGCTCTATAATTTGCTTTCTGTGTGTGTGTGTGTGTGTGTGTGTATGTATGTATTTTCCTGAACTATATGAGGGTAACACATCATCATGGTTTTTTACCTCTATATACTTCAGTGAGCATTTCCTAAGAGATAAGAATGTTCTCCTGTCACTACAATACAACTGTCAACTTTAAAATTTATAATGATACAACACTAATTTACTGTCCATCTTCCTTGTTATTTATAATAATTTTCCCCATCCAGCACAGGAACCAGTCTAGAAGCAGGCATTGCCTTTAATTTATTATCTCTTTAGATAGTCTGGAATATTTCTACTGCCTTTACGAGTCTTTCATGACACTTGACATTTCTTAATCTTTTGCCATTTTTGTAGATGAAAAACACCCCCAAAACTAGAATATTCTTTGAGGTTATGCATTCCCAGCCAGAATGCTACGAAAGTGATGTATTCTTTTCATTATATCGTATCTGAAGGCATATGATGTGTAACTGTCTTTCCTTTGATGTTAATTTTGATCACAGTTCAGGTGCTACTGAATTTCTGTACTATATAACTTTTGGTTTTTATCCTTTCCTCTCTTGTGATATGAAAAGTCAATGTAAATATCCTGTTATTCATAAAAAAAAAATTTCACCCTAGACTTATCAGCTATTAGAGATATTTATTTACCATAAAGGGTGTAAATGATGAGGTAGGGGGCAGGAACTGAGACTAAGTAGGAGAAGCATAAGAAACTTTCTGGAGTAATATTGGGTGTGCACAATACACTAGCAATTACTTTGCAGCTTATTTCACGTGCTTATTAATTTTGAAAAACTATGTTTCCAAGGTTATGATTTAACATCATTGTTTCAGATATAAAGTATTAAATTCTGAGAGCAACTGTCATGTCGAAGGAATACAATGTTAGAACAACCATAATTTCTGGACTGTGTGCAGGGCAAACTGCTAAAGAAATTGCAGACTTCAATAACAACTCTTCGTGTACAGTTGACAATGTGAAGAAGGTGTATGATGCTGATTCTCATGTCGCCACACCAATAAGGAAAACGCATACAGAATGCAAGGATTTCACAAGTCCAGATAGTGTACACAGAATCCAGGAGATCATCCATGAAAGTCAATGCGCTCCACAGCAAGAGAACTGTAGATGCTGGATGTAACGGATTGCAAGATTATTGCTGAAGATATCAGATACAGAGCATATGTTCTTAGAAGAGGCCAGTTTATGACACAGCAGACAAAAGAAAGGCACTTTGAAAAAGGAAACTGCTAACAAAATGGAAAAATACCAAAGAAAAAAAAACCCTCTGATTTTCTTTGATGGAAAGAATTCTCAGCAGGACCAAATAGTCAACAGAAGAAATAACAGGTGGCTCTGTGAGAATCTTAATGAAATCTCAATTGTCATGAAAACAAAATTTCCTGCTACAGTGATGATGTTAGGTGTTGTCAGCAATGAAGGAGATATCATGACTCCACACTTGTTGCCACAAGGCTTGAAGGTAACTGCTGATGTTTACCTTAATGTTTACCTTAATGTACCGTGGATGAAGCAGGATGCAAATGGACCTCATTTATCTTCCACAAGATGGTGCACCAGCACGGAATGCCCAAAAGATTCAAGAATTTCTCAGTGTCAATGTTCCTGAATTCTGGTCAAAGGAAATCTGGTTGCCTAGTTCACCAAATGCAAATCCTTTAGACTATGATGGATGCAGCATTTGTGAGAGAGAAGTTAACCTCATTCCAATAAAGAGGCTGTTAAAACTAAGGTTCAAAACATGATGATGTCCATGGATAAAGTTAATGAAAGTGTGCTCATGATTTCAAAGTCAAATCAAGTCTATTACTGCAGCAAATGGAAACTTTTTTAAACAATTTAAAAAATGCCTATGTTTATGTATTTATATATAAGAATACATTTATTTCAAAATATAACACTTCTGTGGTATGTTGTTTATTTTACTAAAATTTTGCCAATATGTAGGATGCACCCTGTAGAGATAATCTATCTTGATATGGTTGAATTATATTCTATAAATTTTCTGAACTCATAGAAAGTTTTATTAAAGAATTACTAATTTAAGAGACATAAATATTACCTAAAACACTGAATTAGTTAATGAAATGCATGCTTAAGTATTTTGAGGGGTCTGCAAGTTATTTTGAAATACATTAAAAAATATGATGGTTTAAAGGATAGACATGATAAAGAAAATATAAGTTCTTTATATATTTTGGATATCAAACCCTTTTTGAGGTTTCATTGGTAAATATGTTTTCCCACACAGTTGGTTTCCTTTTAATTTTGTTAGTGTTTTCTTTAGCTGAACAGAAACTTTTCAGTTTGATATAGTCCAATTTATCTGTTCCTTTATTTCCTTTGCCCTTGGATATGTATCAGTAAAAATATTTCTGCATAGGATATCTATAATTTTACTTCCTATGTTTTCCTCTAGGACTTTTATGGTGGTGTGGCTTATGTTTAATTAAATCTTTTATCCATCTTGAATTTATTCTGGTGTGTGGTGTAAGTTGGTGGGCTAGTTTTTTTTTCATGTCGCTGTCCAGTTCTCTCAACACTTGTTGAAGAGGCTACTTTTACTCCATTTTAGTTGAATGTTAATTGACTGTAGAGTCCTAGGTTTATTTCTGGGCTCTCTTATTATGTTTTATTGATCTATATGTCTATTCTTACACCAGTACCAGATTATTTTGATTACAGTACCCTTGTAGTATAGTTTGATGTTTGGTATTGTGATTCCTTCCTACCTTGTTCTTCTTTCTCAAGATTGCTGTGGCTATTCATGGTGGTTTTTGGCTCCATGCACATTTTTGAAGTATTTTTTTTTATATCTGTGAAATATGTCATTGGTATTTTAATTGGGATTGCACTGAATCTATAGATTGTTTTGGGTAGTATGGACATTTTGACGATGTTAATTCTTCCCATCCATGAACATGGTATATGCTTCCATTTATTTGTATCTTCCTTTCTTTCTTTCTTCAATGTTCTGTAGTTTTCTGAGTACAGGTCTTTAACTTCCTTGGTTAAGTTTATTCCTAAGTGCTTTATTATTCTTGTTGCTAAGGTAAATGGGGTTTGTTTCCTAGCTTCTATCTTTGATGTTTCATTACTGGTATACAAAAATGCCTTTGATTTCTGAGTAGTGACTTTATATCCAGCTATTTTGCTATATTTGCTTATTAGGTTAAGTAGGTTTTTAGTGGAGTCTATTGGGTTTTGTATATACACTATCATGTCATCTGCACCAGGGAGACAGACAGCCCAGTTAAAAAATGGGCAAAGGACTTGAACGAATACCTCTCTGAGGAGGACATACAGAGGGCCCATAGGCATATGAAAAAATGCTCAACATCACTAGCCATTAGAGAGATTCAAATTAAAACCACAAGAAGATACCACCTCACAATTGTCAGAATGGCAATCATCAACAAATTAACAAGCAAGTGCTGGTGAGGATGTGGAGAAAAGGGAGAAAAGGGAACCCTAGTGCACTGTTGGTAGGAATGCAGACTGGTGCAGCCACTATGGAAAACAGTATGGAATTTCCTTCAAAAAAAAAAAATAAAGGAACTGCCTTTTGACCCAATGATTCCACTACTAGGGCTATACGCAAAGAGCCCTGAAATACCAACTCAGAAGAACCTATGTACCTCTATGTTCATAGCAGCGCTATTTACAACAGCCAAGTGCTAGAACAGCCTAAGTACCCATCAGTGGATGAATGGATCAAAACACTTTGGTACATTTACACAATGGAATACTACATAGCAGAAAGAAAGAAGTTCCTACCTTTTACAACATGGATGGAACCGGAGAGCATTATTCCTAATGAAATAAGCCAGTCAGCTAAAGAAAAGTACCATATTATCTTGCCCATTACAGGAGACTAATAAACAAAACAAACAAGCAAAACAGAACCAGAGACATGAATACAAGGAACAGACCTTCAGTATGCAGAGGGAAGCGGGAGGTGGAAGGGGATGAAGGAGGCAAAGAAGGGGAGCAGTTTAGTCAAGGAACCAGCATGGATGACCCATGGACATGGACAACAAGTGGGAATGACTGAGTGGGGCGGATAGGGAGGGTGGGAAGGGGAGAGCAGGGGGAGGAAATGGGATGAATGTAATACAACAACAATAAAATTAAATTAAAAAAGAAGAAAAAATATAGTAAAAAGTTAACTATAAAATGTAGTTGGCAAGTACAGGGTGTTCACTGTATAGTTCTTTGAACTTTGCGGTATGTTTGAATTTTTATAATAAAACATTGGGATTTTAACTCCTGCATAACAAAGGACATCATCAGCAAAATAAAAGGCAATCTACTGAAAGGGAGAAAACATCTGCAAATCATGTATATATGCAAAGGGGTTAATTATCTAAAGTATATAAACAATTCATACAATTCAACAGCAAACAAGTAATTCAACTGAAAAATGGGCAGAGGATTTCAACAACTGACAGGCAGATGACCTCAACAGACATTTTTCCAAAGAAGACACATACAGACGGGCAATAGGTACATGAAACGATGGTCTACATCATTAATCATCAGGAAAATGTAAATCAAAACTACAATCAAAAAAAAAAAAATAACAAAAAACTACAATCAGATATTATTTCACACTTGTTAGAATAGCTACTATTAAAAGGAGAAGAATTAAGTCTTCGCAAGAACGTGGGGAAAAAACAAACCTTGAGCACTGGGTTGGAATATAACTTGATACAGCCACTATGGAAAACCAGTATGGAGATCCCTTAAAAAATTAAAAACAGAACTATCATATGATTCAGCAATTCCACCTTTGGTTATTTATCTGAAGACAAAAACTAATTTAAAAAGATATAGGCACCTCCATGTTCAGTACAACCTAAGTACCCATAGATAAATGAATGAAGAAGATGTACATATATATATGTACACAACAGAACACTATTTAGCAATAAAGAATAAAATTTTGTAAAAAAAAAAATTTAAAAAGAATTTGCCATTTGCAAAAGCATGGATGGACCTACAGGATATTATGCTAAGTGAAATAAATAAGACAAAGAAAGACAAATACTGTATAATCTAAAAACTTTGGTACATTTACACAATGGAATACTACATAGAAGAAAGATATGTGAAATCTAAAAATAAAAACCAAGCTTACAGTTAAAGAGAACAGATTGGTGGTTGCTAGAGTTGAAGGTGGTGGGTGTGGGCAAGACAGGTGAAGGGCTTCAAAGGTACATTTAAATATATAATAAATAAGCTATGGGAAAGTAATCTATAGTGATCTATAGCATGATGACTACAGTTAATACTGTACTACATATTTAAAGGTTACTAATAGATCTTAGAAGTCCTCATCTCAAGAAAAAATACTGTAGCTATATATGATGGATATTAACTAGACTTATTATGATCATTTTACAATGTATACAAAATATACAATCACCATGCTGTATATCTGAAGGTAATATAATCATATATGTCAACTATACCTCAATTAAGAAAAAATGTATAGATGTTCTATACTATAGATCATTTTTTTCCTCAAAACTATAGATGTTGTTCTATTGCCTTCTGGAAATGATTTAAGATTAAATGAGTATGGTCTGATTTTTATTCCCTTACATAAAGCAGTAGAACAATATTACTTGTTTCTAAGAATTCTTTTAGAGTTTTTTGGATATGGTCTGTTATAAGACTTACTAAATTTCTTTTCATTGATTTTTGCCATAGACATGGTGAATCCTAATCTTATATAAAAAATTTTCTTCAATACAAGCAAGTTCTTCTGTTTCAAACTGTATGTTTAAAAAAAAATTCTGCCCTGGCTGATGGCAGTGGATAAGGTGCCGGCCTGCGAACCCAAGATCACTGGTTTGATTCCCTAGCACGTCCATGGCTGCAGGCAGGTGAAAGGCAACCATACACTGATGTCGCTCTCCCTCTCTACCTCTTTCCCTTTCCTCTCTCTGAAAATAATAAAATCTTTATTAAAAAATTCTGATTATGCCTAAAGTTTTCTGAAATATTCTTTTAGCTACTTTCTTTTAAAAATTATGTTTGTAAAATTGAGTCCCTGCCTTTCAACCACTACCAGAGTTCAATCACCTAAATGAGAAAAGTAAAAATGCAAAGATGCTTCATCAAGGCCAAGACAAGACAGGAAGGTTTTGGTTAGTAGTTCTCTAATTTTATGAAAGAATGAAAATAAGTCAGAATAGCAGTGGTGGTAGCTATTAATGGGGACAGGTTCTGCAACAGGCTTAAATGTTATATCAGCAATTAATAGGCAAAAAATCATGAACATAGGGCAATGGCATCACAGTTCCATTTACATAGAGGACATGTAGCAAATAACTAGATTAGTAAATTTTATCTTACTAGATAGCTAGCATTATTCTAAGGTACGCAAACACTTATGAAGTAGAATGTTCTAAACATCATGTCAAATGAATAGTTGAATATAAATGATCTGAAACAAACCTGTGTAACTTTCATCATCATCAGATAAAGGCACCTCCCTTTTTAGCAGTAATTCCAACTCTTCTGTTTCTGCTACATCCACTGGACGCTCTCCATGTTTATTAGCTTGAAATGGGTTCCCACCATGACGAAGTAACAGTTTCACTATCTGCAACATTAAACAGTAGGAAGAGTTAGCCCCTTCAGAGATTGTATCATTTCAACTATTCTCTTGATAACACTCCTAACAAACATTCTTCTGCTTCATCTACACTCTGCCACCATTCCTTATAGCGTCTCTTCTAAATCATGATTGCTGTCTTCAAGTTCCTATCATTATCCTCCCCTATCTGATAATCTCACCTACTATATAAATTTCCTTCTTAAAATTTAAGATGGGCTATTTTAGCACTAAATCTCATCAGTTTCTTCCTTTTTCATCATATATTTTAACAAATTACTTACTGAGAACTTATTAACAAGGACTACTTCAAGTTTTGCAAATAAGTTAATGAACAAGATGAACAAGTTCCCTGGCCTTGTAAAATGTATACAGTTGACCCTTGAACAACATAGGAATTAGGGGTACCAACCCTTGTGCAGGTGACAACCCATGCATAACTTCAGATTCCCCCCAAACTTGACTAATTGCCTACAGTTGGCCTTACAGATAATGGTCGATTAACATATATACTATATGCTGTATTTTTACAATAAAGCTAGAGATTAAAATTTATTAAGAAAATCAAAAGGATCAGTCAAGATGGCAGTATAAGTAAATGCAGTACTTTCATCCTCCCACAATCATATCAAAATTACAACTAAACTAAAGAACAACCATCATCCAGAACCACCTAATATCTAACTGAATGTAAGTCCTACAACTAAGGATTTAAAAAGAAGCTACATTGAGACTGGTAGAAGAGGCGGAGATGCAGAATGGACTTGTCCCACAACCATGTGTAGCAGATAAAAACCAGGAGAAATATCTGGGCAGTGGAGGTCCCCCCTGAAAAATGATGGGTCCAAGTCTCACACCAAGATATGGTACAGTACAGAGTTCCAGTGCCATGAACAGAAGTCCCTGTAACTTCTGGCTATAAAAACCAGCAAGGACTGTGCCTGAGTGAGATGGAAGGCTACAGGAGCCTAGGCAGTTCATCCTCAAGGACCCTCAAAGGGACCTTTTTTTTTACTTGGACTCACTCTCTGAGCTCCAGTGCTGTGGTAGCAGCTCTAAGGCACTAGGGCTATATGAGGAAGAACTAAACTGTCTGGCATCAGGGTGAGAGCTGACAGGGCAGCTTTCTGCCAGACAGAAGTGCTGGCAGAGCCACTGTTCCTTTTCTGAGATTCCCTGAGAGCTGGCAGGTGGGTACCAGTCTGAGTCTCAATCAACCTGGATCACACTGTTCACCTTGCTCTAGGGATATCCTGAGACCTCTCCCCACCATACTTGTGGGCCTACCCAAGCTATTTCAAGTGGTTTTTCCATACCAATGGTCTGTCTTGGCTCATGCTTCAGAGTTTCTTAAAATCTCTCTAACAAAAAGCAGCTGGCCTCAGGGAACACCATGTTGCTTTTTAAGTGTCCTCAGGCTTAGCAGCAGCTAACCTTGGTTTGCAGCTTGGCCTCTCCTGGGTACTTCTAAGCCCAGGACAAGTAGCAGCCATCTACAGATCCCTTTGTAGCTCATGCTGAGTGGTCTCAGGCAGAACACACACAGGTGAAGACTGACCATGGCCTATACCTCCAGGGAGGCCCCGGAGCCAGTGTACCTAGCAGATAGCTTCAAACCATGTTGAAGCACCACCGAACCACCTTCATAAGGCAAACCCAGGCCCCCAGTGTGGCTCAAGTTGGTTGGATGTTGTCCTACAAACTGAAAGGTTGTAGGTTCAATTCCCAGTCTGATCTTAGATGTGCCAACATCATCAAGACTCAACTACAATGGAATGGAGTACACAGCCCAATGGTGGTGAGGGGGGTGCACCTGGAGTGATATTTCTTTCAGGTGAATTGGGAGGCTGTGCCACTGGACCTCACAGGACATCTACTACATTAGGCTACTCTACCCAGCCTATGAGATGTAGCTGCTCTAGCTACAACATCAAATGAGAAGATAAAGAAACATATCCCAAATGGGGGGGGGGGGGTAGATAAATTGTCCACAAAAAGAACTAAACAATGGAGATACTAGATTTAGAGTTCACAATTCTGGTTGAAAGGATGCTAATGAACTTCAGGGAAGAGTAGATGAACTTAATGAAAACCTCAACAGTATAAAAAAGGACATGGAAACCATAAAAAAAGAACCAGTCAGAAATGAGGCATACACTAAATGAAATAAAGAATAACTTACAGAGAATCAAAAGTACAGTAGTTGAAAATGAGAATCAAATGAGAGGTTTGGAATATAAGGAAAACAAAAAATACCCAAACAGAACAGCAAAATAAATAAATAAATAAATAAAATAAATAAAAAGAGGTTAGTGTAAGAAACTTCTGGTATAACTTTAAATGTACCAACATTTACATCATGGGAGGGGTACTGGAAGAGGGAAGAAAGCAAGAAACTGAAAACCTGTTTGAAAAAATAATGATGGAAAACTTCCTTAACTTGGTGAAAGAAACAGACCATCAAGTCCAGGAAGCAGAGAGTGTCCCAGACAAGAGGAACCTGAAAAGGACCACAGCAAGACACATACATAATTAAAATGCCAATGCTTAAAGACAAACAGGGAATCTTAAAAGCAGGAAGAAAACAGAAGTTAGTTACCTACAAAGGAGCTCCCATAAGACTGTCAGCTGACTTTTCAAAAGAAACTTTGCAGGACAGAAAGGATTGACAATATTCAAAATGATGAAGAGCAAGAACCTACAACCAAATTACACTACACAGCAAAGATATGATTTAGAATCAAAGGGCATATAAGGTGCTTCCCAGACAAGAAAAAGCTAAAGGAGGTCATTGCTACCAAACCAGTATTACATAAAATGTTAAAAGATGTTATTTAAGAAAAAAAAATTAACAGTATGACAAAAAAAGCAGTATTTATTAAGTGAATGTAAACATCAAAATAAACAAGCATAACAGAAACAGACTCATAGAGAGAGAATACTTTGACAGTTGTCAGATGGGAGGGGAATTGTGGGATGGGTGGAAAAGTTGAAGGGAATAAACCAAGAAAGAAGCCAGGATCTAAAGAATCCAATACAAAATTAAGGAAAGGGTATTTCTGGGGTGATAGGATGAAGGAAGATGGCAATATACCATCAGTTGATTAACTGAGGGACAAATCTAGATAGCAACCAGTCCATTTTAGAGCAAGTTAGATGGCTTGGAGAAAGGAGTCTCTAATACAAAGTGATAGTACATATACTGAATTGAAGAGATCTAGACTTGTAGCTGAATATGGGAAGAATTAAAGGTGATTTTATAGAAAATTAAGCAGATGAAAAATCAAGATATTAACTTCACTGGGCAAAATAAAGTGTAAGAATGGAAATTTAGTGTACTACTTAGCTCAACAATGCTATTAGTCATAAACATACAAAAGTAATATAACTATACTAGAAAGAGAGAAAGATGGAAAGTGTATGTGTATGAGAGAGGAAACGATGGGAGTTAGTAAGAGAGTGGATTTTACACCTTCAATTGTAAGACAAAAGACAATGCCTAAAAACTGAAAAATACAGAAGCAGCCAGCTATTACTGGTACAAAAACAACATCCAAATGTAGAGAGAATTAAAAAAAAAAAAGTTTGAGTCAAATAAGATACACCTAGGAGCAAGATCTCAACAGACTAAGAAAAATACTTCTGAGAATAACAGTTTGCAGTTTCTTTTTTTGTACC
Source organism: Noctilio leporinus (assembly GCA_004026585.1). NCBI lineage: Eukaryota > Metazoa > Chordata > Mammalia > Chiroptera > Noctilionidae > Noctilio > Noctilio leporinus. The sequence continues at coordinate 7,705 of PVIW01014013.1, read as the reverse complement.
TGAGATTAAGGAAGTAAGGAAGTTTGCATGAAGATAAGGAAAAGCAAGACTGGATTAAAGGGTATGTAAGACTATGCACTTTCCTTAAAAGGAGGGATGGATCTGAAGGGGATTATTTCAAAGGTGTGTTAACCTAGCTGCACAGAAACAATGGTCCTGTGTTTGCTTAAAGCAGAGATAAGCCTTTTATTAAAGTTATATGCTCAGGATGAGACTATCCACCATGGCCTACCCAGTTAGGAATTTATGATCAGATCACTCTCTGAGGTTTTTATAGGCCTCCCCCAGTTCTTTTTGCCCATAGTATGTTAACATATTGTTGATCAGCAATTTTATATAAAATCTAATGCAGGTACAAACACGAGTTAATGAGGGTAAGAAACTACGTCCAACTGCTCATTAACACATTGTTGACCAGCAATTTCATAGCGAAATCTAATGTAGGTGCAAGCACGGATTAACTCATTATTGGTCAACAACATTTGGGCTTGAGAACACGTGTTTGTGTGATCAGTCAACAATGGTTAATTAAACATATGGGGAAAGTTATCTTTTGCTGCTTCCTCATCTCTCAGTATTCTTAGAATTAAATAGTTAGGTCCTTTCTCTGGATTAGGTTTGGGTTTAAGGAAATGTAGTGGCCGTTTTGATGGTTTCTTCAGACCACTAAAACCTTCTCCATATCAGTAATAAGGCTGTTTCACTTATCATTTGTGTGTTCCCTGGATTAACACTTCTAATTTCCTTCAAGAACTTTTTCTTTGCATTCACAACCTGGCTAACTAACCCAAGGGGCCTAGCTTTCAGTCTTTCTGGGCTATCAACATGACTTCCTCACTACTTAATTTCTAGCTTTTGATTTGAAGTGAGTTTATTTATTTTTAAGTTAACACTTGGTATTATTATGTTCCAAGTTTCTACCATTCTATTATGCTTGTTTTGGTCTTTTCCTTTCATATTAGAGATTTTTTCAAATGCTAGGTGATTACTGGCTGTTCACATTCAAAAGTATGGCAATAAAAGCCACACTGGTAGATTTGTAGACATGGGCAGAATTTGTTGAGATGGATTTCATGTCAGTGTGATAAGATTGGACCATTTCACCAGACTTCTCTGCCCATCCTCTCCTGTCTAGTTCAATTTCCTGTGGAGAAATATTTCAACTCATACCTAAAACAGTAAGTTTCATTATCAAGTATTCTGGTTGCTTAAAGAGTGGGTCTTACATAATTAACATACACTTAATTCTTACTCTCAACAGCTGCTGCTGCTGTGGTATATTAGTCCAGAATATATGGTTTATATTTGCCAGGAAATAAACCTCCAATCATCTGCCATTGTGGCAGAGGTGCAATCATTTGGCTGTGTAGGGTTGTGAAGGGGATATGAGGGTCAAAAAGACTTTGATCCTTTGGTTTTCAATCCTATGTATTTTTAAAATTTAATCTTTATTGTATTTTTTCCATTACCATTTAGTTTCCTTATACTCAAACCCCCTCTGCAAGTAGCACACTGTAGTCAATGGCCACGAATCCTTTTATCCCCTCACCTCCCCATCCACCCAAACAGGTACTTCTGAAAGTACCCAGTACCATCAATTACAGGACTTTAAAATTTTCCAAAAAAAAAAAATAAAATAATTTTCCTGTGATTCTGTGTTGGAATGGCTTTGGTTTCAATTTCCTGAGTTTTCTAAACCAGGAGTTCGTAAATTTGGTTTACAGGCCAAATCTTGCTTGCCAACTAAAAACTGTTTTTATTCTTTTTTTTTTTTTAAAGATTTTATTTAATTATTTTTAGAAGGAGGGGAAGGGAGAGAGGCAGAGAGGAAGAGAGACATCAATGTATGGTTGCTTTTCACCTGCCTCCAGCCACAGACCTGACTGGAGACCTTGTTTGCAACCTTGTTATGTGCCCTGGCTGGGGAATCGAACCTGCGACCTTTGGGTTCGCAGGCCGGCACCTTATCCACTGTGCTACCAGCCAGGGCTGTTTTTATTCTTTTATCAGTATTTTAAAAAAGAAGTACAGAAGAGAAAGAGAGAGAGAGGGAGGAGGAGGTGGTGGTGGAGGTGGCTTGAGGCCTGCAAAGCTTACAATAGTTACTATCTGGTCCTTAACAGGAAAAGGTGTGCCCTGTTCTAAGTTAGTAGCCAGTTACTCCCGGAATTTCCATCTCCCAAAATACTGTTTTTCTTGTTTCTTCTGCTCTTAGTCCTTGTGGATCTATGTCTTTTAAAATCTCCTGTTATTTTAGGGGTTTGAAAAACCAACTTAAGTAAAAAAAAAAAATTATCATAAATAATACTGTAGTGGACACCTTGGTATATTAAAATTTTTCAATTTTTTGGCTTATTTCCTTAAGCTAGATATCTAGAATAAGAAAAAAGAATAAAGGATCGTAATACTGCTGAAAGCTTCCTGTACCCATCAGGAAATAATCCATAAATATTATATGCCTGTGATCATTCAGGGAAAGTTGATTCATTCAAATAGGTTATTCAGAGTAACAAAACTGCTCAACACATTAACAGGCAACAAATTTAGAAGTAGATAAAAATGATGAGACAAGAAGAAAATGAAGACTGGTATCTAAAAATAGAACTAGTAATAAAGCTATTACAAATGTGTTTGTCAGGTCCTGGCTGGTGGCTCAGTGACCCAAAGGTCGCTGGTTTGATTCCTATCAGGGCACATAACCAGGTTGCAAGCTAGGTCTACAGCCCAGATCCACAGCTGGAGGCAGGTGAAAGGCAACCATACATTGATATTTCTCTCCTTTTCTTCTTCCCTCCATGCCCTTTTCTCTAAAAATAATGAATAAAATCTTAAAAAAAGAAAAAGTATCATTAAATACTATGTTCTTGCACAAGATGATACAAAGATTAGGTTTTAGGATGGTATGTTAATCCTTTCTTAGTCTAAATAGTTTAGAACAGGCTACAGAAGTGCCCTCTTTCTGCTTCTCCTACCTTAGAAATGTTTTATGGATGAAGTTATATGAGTGTTCTGAATGAACGAAGTCCAATTTTTTGATTGAGACTCATAGTTTATTATATAAATACAAATGAGAGTTTTGGTGGCTCTAATTTTTCCTCCTCTTTAGGCACAAGTAAAAGAAAAAGAAAAAAGTATTTTCAGTAGCTCTGAATTGGACTCCTACTCTTCTAGGTATGTTGGTAGGAGGAAAAGCAAAGGCCTCTTGAAAACAGCATGTCAGTCTCCCTCTGGAAAGAGACTGGAAATAATGTTTGAGTTCCTCTAAGTGTATGAACTCAAAAGTCAGCTTCTGGAAATATTCTGCAACTATGTGCATATTTAAAAACTTGTTTTCAGGGGGAGTGGGTGGGTGGTGAAAGGGACAGAGGGAAGGAAAAAGTGGATGGATGTAATACAACAACAATAAAATTATATTTAAAAAAACCCAATGCCTTATAAAAATAAAACAAAAAACAAAACTTGTATTTATAGAAACATATCTTTTTACAAGGCAGATGTCTTAACCATTACATTTAGAAATCAGGAAATCTTTATATATATTTAAAAGAAAACTTCATTTTTGATAAATTATCAGTAAAGATGATAAAGGAGGGATGTGCCATATTGAAAATATCACAGCAGGCCTTGGATGGTGGCTCAGTGAATAAGCATAGGCCTGCAAACCCAAAGGTTGCTGGTTCAATTCCCCAGCCAGGGCACATAACCAGGTTGCAAGCCAGGTCTCCAGCCAGGTGCTTAGCTGGAGGCAGGTGAAGGGCAACCACACACTGATGCTTCTCTCCATTTCTTCCTTCCTCCCTGCCCTTCTCTCTGAAAATAATGAGTAAAATCTTTAAAAAAATAAAATAGGAGGTGGGAAGATGGCGACAGAGTAGAGAGCAGTGCTGTTGGTATTCTCGAATACCAGAGCGGCTAGAGGACAGGATAGGTAGCGCAAGAAGTCTTCAGGTCCTGAAGAACTGGAGTGGTCAGCATCTGGACACAGGGGAGCACAGCCCAGTGGCAGTGGAGACCTATAGGAGAACAGGTGAGGGGACTCCAGACTTAATGGCCGGCGGGCCGAGGTCAGCTCTGGGCAGTGGCGGCCCTACCCTGAGGGGCGTCTCTAACTGATGCAGCTCCAGGCTCCCAGGCAACTAGAAATCTGAACAGTGAGGTGTGGGCAGCAAGGGCAAACACCGTAGGGAACGCGGAATTGAACTCTTGCAGGGAAGGGACTGTGTGAGAGACTCGCTCCAGCAACAGGGAGAGGAGGCTCCTCAAAGGGTTATAAGCGGAGAAGAAGAGTCCTGCGGGAAGCCAGAGCAGGGGAGCAGGGGAGGGGGGGGGCGGGGAAGTGCACCGGCAGGGGCAGCAAAAGGGCCGAAAATGGTGCTGTGGGCCACCAGGGAAACAGCAGATTAAAGCCCCTGCAAGGGGGGAGGCCCAGCCTTGCGCAACCACACAGGCCTCCATACTCCGCAGAAACTCCAAACGGCGAGCTGGGAACTAGTAGTGGGGGCAACTGACCCACCCATTGCCAACACAAAGACCGCAGACGCCCCGGGAAAGGCACATCACAGGGGCAGCTTAAAGGAGTTCTCGGAGAGCTGATCGGCTTGGAAGCCTGGCTCTCACCCCGGGGAGCAGGGCAGTGTTGGCAGTCCCCAGGCAGTGCTGGCGGACCCTGGGCACTGTTGGCGGTCAGGGGCTGCCTCCTCCAGAGCAGAGCGGCGGAGGCAGGGCCAGTCATCAAAGAAACCAGAGAGGTTGCAGACTGCACTGCAGGGGTGCCAGGTGCCTATCACAGGCAGGAACCTCCGCCAGGAGCGGGAGCGGCAGCTCTAAAATCCACCTAGGCTACTGAAGGCCCAGCATTCCTGGGGGCTGACACCCAGAATCAGCCCTGACTGTGACAATCAGAGGACCTGCCACTAAGATGATATAGACTATAGACTGCAGAGACCTGACTAAGAAAAAGAGGCCTCAGGAAATGGATTGCTGCTAATTTCAAACATCTGAGTTATACCGAGAGATACATGAACTATTAATCCCCAAAATATCCTTTTCAAAAGTTACTTCTCACATATTCTTAATGCCCCCCTATCTCAATATACCTACATACCCAAGACCCGCCCCCCTCCCCCCCCCACTATTGATTTAAAGTCTACCCACTCTCTGGATACAACACATTCCCAGTCCTCAATCAAAGTATTCCTCCCTTCCCCAGCCACCTAAACCCTTACTATAGTCTTTTCTACCTTTCATTCCCCCCACCCCCACACACCCTTGTTTTCCTTTTTCTCTTTTCTTTCTGTTAAAGCCCACAGGTCCTGGCTCCACCTGGACCAAACAGAGATCATAAAGTGAACAGACACCTAAATCTTTTCTTTATTAATATTGGTTTTTCTTTGTCTTGTGACTTTTTCCTTTTTTTTTTTTTTTCCTTTTTCTTTCTTTCTCTCTCTGATATAAGCCCAGAGGTTGCGGCTCCACCTGGACCAATCAGGGATCATTAACGGTGAACAACCACCTAAACCCTGTTTGTTTATCATATATAGTTTTGTTTTTTGTTTTGTTTTGTTTGTTTGTTTAATTTTCATGCTAAAAGCCTTCAGGTCCTGACTTCATCTGGACCAATCAGGGATTATTATTAAGGATGAACACCCTTTATTTTTATTGTGGTTATCGTTTTTATTTCTTGTTTCCTTTTTTTGACTGCAAAAAGCCCACAGGCCCAGAATACAACCAGACAGCCCAAATAAAGGACACACCAAGAACAACAAGTGGAGAAAATCTGGGAGAATGCAACACTGAAATCCACAAATCTACTATCACAGAAGGGTGCTCAACTAAGGCAAAGAAGCAAAGCAGGTTAACCTAAGGAAAAAGCAAAAAAATAAAAAGCAAGCAACAGCAGACACACAAAATGGGAAAAAAAGAATCAGTCCATCACCAAAAGGAAAGGAAGAATCCCCAGAAAGACCACAAAATGAAACAGGGGTACCTGAAACATCAGATAAGGAATTCAGAAGAATGATACTAGAGAAGTTCATTGAGCTCACCCACATCAAAGAAAACTATAAACAACTCCACGAGAACTACAAAGAACTCCAGGAAAATTACAAAGACTCCTAGGAAATTACAAAGAACTCCGGGGAAGTTATAAGGAACTTACTGAGAACTACAGCAGCATGAAAAAGGACATAGAAACTATCAATAAGTGCCAGGAGGAAATGAAGAATACAATTTCTGAATTGAAGAATACAGTAGAAGGAATCAACAGTAGGCTAGAGGAAGCAGAGGGCCGGATCAGTGAGTTGGAGGATAATGTAGACAAATACTCCAAGAAAGTACAAGAGAACAAAAAAAGGCTGAACAAGAATGAAGAGGAGTTAAGAGAGTTGCAGGACAACATGAAACGTAACAACATCCGTATCACAGGGATACCAGAAGGAGAAGAGAAACAAGGAATGGAAAACCTGTTCAAAAAAGTCATGATAGAAAATTTCCCTAACAGGATGAGTGAAAACATTAATCCAGTTCAGGAAGCACAGCAAGTCCCAATGAAGATCAATCCAAACAGACCAACACCAAGGCATATTATTATTAAAATGGCTAATCTCAAAGACAAAGAGAGAATCCTAAAAGGATTTCTCAAGAGAGAAAGGACAAATAACATACAAAGGGGCTCCAATAAGGTTATCAAATGATTATTCAACAGAAACAATTCAAGCCAGAAGGGAATGGCAAAAAGTATTTCAAGTAATGGGAAACAAAGGTCTGCAATCAAGAATACTCTACCCAGCAAGGCTCTCATTCAAGATAAAAGGAGAAATAAGGAGCTTCCCAGACAAAAAGACTGAAAGAATACATCTCTACCAAACCAGCATTGCAAGAAATGCTAACGGGTCTGCTTAAAAAATAAGTAAATAAATAAAATGAAGAAACAGAGAAAGCCAAAGAGGAATACAGACACAAAGGGAGGAAATGGCAATGAATAAGTATCAATCAATAATAACCTTAAATGTAAATGGATTAAATGCACCAATCAAAAGACATAGGGTAGCCGAATGGATAAGACAACATGACCCACATATATGCTGTCTTCAAGAAACCCACCTCAGAACAAAAGATCGACACAGACTGAGAGTGAAGGGATGGAAAACTATATATCAAGCAAATGGACATGAAAAAAAAGCTGGGGTAGCAATACTGATTTCAGACAAAATAGATTTTACAATGAAGGACATAAAAAGGGACAAAGATGGACATTTCATAATACTTAAGGGAACAATCCATCAAGAAGAAGTAACTCTGATAAACATATACGCACCAAATATAGGAGCTCCGAAATATATAAGGAAAATCTTGGAAGACTTTAAGAAAGACATAGACAGCAACACACTAATAGAGGATTTTAATACCCTACTATCAATAATGGACAGATCTTCCAAACAAAAAATCCCCAGAGATGTTGTGGCATTGAACAACACTCTAGAGGAAATGGACCTAACTGATGTATACAGTCTTTTACCCCAAAGAAGCAAAATACACATTCTTTTCAAATGCACATGGATCATTCTCCAAGACAGACCACATGGTATGTCACAAGACAAGCCTCCACAAATACAGGAAAATGGAAATCATACAAAGTATCTTCTCAGATCACAATGGCTTGAAACTAGAAACCAAATTCAAGGGAAAAACCCAAAAATTCTCTAAC
>PVIW01014012.1:0-25090 GCA_004026585.1 Noctilio leporinus | reverse complement strand
GAGAAGGAAGGAACACCGTAAACAGATTTCAAACTCAAGTGACAGGCTGAGTGACAAAACTTACTGCATTTATTACAGGAAAAACACTGATATCAACAAGATATAAAGAGCTCCTAACACAATAAGCAAAATATAAACAACCCAGCAGAAACAATGGCAAAGAACATAAACAGAAAAATCACACACATAGAAAAGCAAGCCAAACATGTAAAAAGAAGCTCAGTTTCACTAATCAAGAAACTACAAATTAAATTTAAAAAATTCAATTGGTAAAAATTTTAAGAATTCATTATATCTCCTTATTGGAGTGATTTTGAGACAATGAGTGCTCCCTTTTGCTTTTGAGAGTATTGATTACATTTTGTTTGAAATTTTTTACTATTTTTTGCAATTGCTTACATGCATTACACTTGTAATTTATTTCAGTTTACTTTTTAATTTTTTTTAAATTTTATTGTTGTTGTATTACATCCATCCCCTTTTTGCTCCCCTCTGTCCCCCTACTTTTTAATTTTATATTTATTGATTTTAGTGAGAAAGAGGAAGGGAGACACAGATAGAAATGTTGATTCGTTGCTCCATTTATTCATGCATTCATTGGTTGATTCTTTATGTGCACTGACTAGAAATCAAACCCACAATCTTGATGTATCTGGATGATGCTAACACCAACTGAGCTACCCTGTCAGGGCTGCAGTTAATTTTAAACAACAACAAAAACAAAAGATGAATGTATTTTTCTGATTTGCCAAAATCATGCATGCTTATTTTAGAAAACTCAGGTAATTCAGAGAGATATACTGCAAGGGAAAGTCACAGCACCCAAAACAATCTATCACCATCATTTTTCTGAGCATGGTTCCTAGACCTCTCCCTGGAAGTATATGGATATTTAGGGGATATATGTATTTGTGTGTTTTCACAGTGCACTCACATACCCCTGTGTGGGTGTTACATTTTCTGTCATTGTTGAGGTCCCCGGAAAGCTAGGCCTCCTTGCTCAACTTGATTGGATTTGTGCTCAATGCCAGTTGAACTCTTCCTATAACAGCTCCAGGATGCAGTGACTCCCGGCCTCATGGAAAAGGAGAGAAGCCCAAAGGCAGCTGAGAAAATTAGCTACCAAGGGGCTGGGTCCTCATAAGGGTACATACAGGTCAGAGTCAGGAGCAAATAAGGCAGGAAGCTGGTTTTGAGATAGCTGATTGGAAGGTTCTTTTTAATTGTGCTCCGCCTCTTAGTAGCTGGAGCTACTAAGCACCTCAAAATAGCTTATGCAAAAATAAGGAGAAGGAAAGAGAGGGAGAGGAAGAAGGAGGAGGAGCAGGAAAAAGAGGAAAGGGGAGAGAGTGAGTACAGAAGAGGAGAAGGAGGAGCAAGCAGAAGAGGGGAAGGACAAGCCTCAGAAGAAAAGTCTGGAGAAGGTGAAAGAGAAAGAGTTTAAATAACTTTAAAGTGCAAGTGTGGTCTCCCTCAGGTAGGGCTGAATCATGGGACTCATACAACACTATCCTCTGCATTTATTTTCTAGATTCATCCTACCTGTTCTTTATCTCTTGGCTCTGTCTTCCCTAGTTCTGGCTCCACTCTTCATATAGTGGCCTTTACCAGTTCCAGACTCAACTAGGATCTGCAGTGTTGAAGTTCACAACTCCAGATAGCTCATGTAAGATGTTCTGCAAAGAGAATGGCCTGCCCAGCAGCAAGGCAGCTGAGAGCAATGCTCTCAGTCTCCTTCTTGTCTTCCCATAGAGGACCCAGAGGACCCTCATTCACTGTCCCCAACTCCAGGCCATTCTGCTGAAGGCTCTGGCCTAGCCTGCAGGCTTACTCTTTATCAGCCCCTCCTTTGACCTGGTGACTTAGTGATCAGGTAAACAGCACATTGTCCAACCCTGGACTCCACCTCAGGCTTCAACTCCTCAGCCACACCTGAGGATCAGTGCCAGAAAGCTATTAAACTTTGGACCCAAAGGCCAGTTCTTCCAAAATGCTCTTTTTGCAATCCTGCTAGCCATACCTTTTTTGGAAAGCCCAATCCAACAGGAAGCCATGAACTGTGGAGGCTCAGAGCTCCACTCTTGAACTGGACTGCCTGGGTGCCTATCTCACTGACTAGCTGCCACCTCTTATGCCTTGGTTTCTTATCTGCAAAATGGGCCTTAATGATGACTCATTGTCAATCATTCAACAAACAATTATTGTGTACTTACTATGTGCATCCCAGGTCTAGGAACTAGCCACAGAGCCATGTAAAAAGAGACCCAAATCCCTGCTGTCATGGAGAAAGAAAAAAAATGTAAACATTAAAATGCATAGTATGACAATGTTGGCTGTAGAATATACCCAGAAAGTCCAGGATGAGTCCTGACTGGTTGGGCACACTGGGCCACTTTCATATTTAGGAAGTCAGTGACCTACCTATACAGAAAAAGGAAGAAGTGCCGAAGGTGCCAAGTCCCAGGAATTTACCCTGTGCACTCACAATGACGACATCAAAACCACAGGCCTAACAGTGGCAGTGGGAGCTGTGGGACACCCATAGCTGAGGAGCCTCCACTCCAATTAAATGGTTTCACATTATGCACCTCTGTTCTGATAAGGGCCCATGTGTCATAGGAACTGAGAGGCAATGCAAATCTGCTTCATCAGTGCCTCCTTGGGGAGAAGGCCTCAACATACTTCTCCTAGCCTCACCCTCTCATGTTCCAGTAACCACAAAGGTTTCTGCCAAGACACAGAAAGGATATAGCTGGAGCCTGGGCCTACATGGTCTCTGTGGACATGCACCATGGCAGAGCCTGTACCCAGTGCTGGAGCCTTAGAGGGAGCATATTTTACATAGGATAGTCAGCAAAAGCCTCACTGAGATGGTAACATTTGAGTAAAGGCCTGAAAGAGGTGAAGAAACAATTCATGCAAATATCAGGAGGAAGGGGATCCAAGAAAGATGGAAAGGCCCTGAGGTGGGAAGGAACTAACTAGCATATTTGTGGAAAAAGAAGAGGCCAAAGTGGCTGGTGGGTAAGGAAAGAGAGAAAGTTGTGAACATGCCTGATGATAACAGGGGTCCAGGCTTAATGTGCCTTGCGGACCAGTGTCAGAACTGGCTTTTACTCTGAGGGAGTTGAGATTCTCCGTGGATGTTGGAACAAAGGAGGCACATATGAGAAATAAGCAGAGAAAAAAGTCCTCAAGAAGCTGTCAAAACAGTCCAGGCAAGGACTAATGTTGCCTGTTCCAGAGCTAAGGTCAGATTCTTTCAGCATTTTAAAAGTGGAGGTAACCCATTTTGAATGTAGTGAAAGAGAAAAGTCAGGGATGCCAGGTGTTGGCACCAACTGCAATAAATGGGGAAGGCTGCAGAAGGAGCAAGGTGGGGCGAGGTCACACCTCGGTTTGAGGCCTGTTAAGTCTGAGGTTCCCAATAGATCTCCATGTGGAGCTGTCAAAGGGACAGAAACAAGGCTACTGAAAAAAAATGAACTCAGTGGGCAAGCACTTAGCAAAAAACAGTTAGTTCTATTACTGACCTCTGTTTTCTTACCTGCTAGTTCTATTATCACTTTCCTCTCTTTCCTGTTTGTACCCCAGAATCAATTATTTCAACCCCTCCCTTGCCCCGCCCATCATCCAGCCATTGCTCTCCTATCTAGCAAAACCTCATTGCATTTGATTCATCTGCCTGCCTTCTCTGTGCCTGTATCCAGGCTATGGAAACTATTAGAAAACATCATGCCACCAGCAGACTAGTGCCATCATGTATGCCCTGGGAAACACTGGGCTATCCCTTGCCATTCACATCTGATCTCTCCTGAATCTTGGCCATTCTTTGATGCCTCTCTGATCCACTGCTCCTCTCCATCTCTACTCTCCCATGTGCTGGGTGAATAATTACCCCCAAAGATGTCCATGTCTTAATCTCCATAACCTGGGTATATGTCACCTAATATTACAGATGTGATTCAGTTAAGGATCTTGAGATGGGAGGTTATCCTGCATTATCTAGATAGGTTCAAAGTAATTACAAGGGTCCTTATAAGAAGGAGGTAGGAGGGTCAGAGTCAGAAGAGGTTATGTGGTGATGAGCTGTGAAGATGGAGGCATCTCTAGAACCTGGAAAAGGCATGATGAGATTCTCCCTCAGAGCCTCCAGAAGAAGCATCACCCCTTCAAATCAAGATACCTTGAGTTTGGCCCTGGGATACCTATTTCATACTTCCGACCTCAAGAACTTTAAGAAAATAAATGTGCATTATTTTAAGTTATTAAGCATGTGGTGCAGTGTTATAGCAGCAAGAGGAAACTAACACATCCTGCCTAGAGCTGACCCATGCTCTCTCCCTGGTCTACCATACCAGTCTCCTCATTTGTCTCCTGCGGTAAGTCACTTTGATACACCACTGGCAGAGATCTTTGTGACCTGGTGCCTGCCATCCTCTCAAACCATAGTCACTCCTCTTGTATAAAGGAGGACTCTTGCAATTGTAAAAGGCATAATCTCATCTTACACAGGCTTAATTAAATACAAGGAAAATCTATTGGCTCACATACCACAAGTCTTGGAACTTCAGGCACAGCTGGATCCAGGAATACTACCAGGAATCCATCTCTTGCCATTTCTAACCTACATGTTCCACTGTTGGCTTTATTCTCAAGCAGGCTCTCTCCTCTTGGTGGCAAACAGTCCCCAGTAGCATCAGATTTCCATTCTACCAACTTAATCATCCTCAGTGAACAGAAGTGGTCTTTTTCCTCATTGTTCCAGCAAAAAACTCAGGACTCAAGTGCACTGACTGTGATTGGCTCTGCCTGAACCAACCAATCATTATGGCTAGGAATAGGCAGGTCTCTCATCAGCTAGGACTGTGTCGTGTGCACATATATGGACCCAGAAGGCAGAGTCAGCTCCTGCAGAACTGCATAGATTGATAATAGAAAAAAAATTCACTCCAAAAAGAAAACTGGGAAGAGAAACAAGTGCTGAGTGGGCAGGAAAGACAAATATCCGCACCACATTACTTTCTGTCCGATATACCACATACCTTCCTTCCTCCCCACCAACCTCTTTGCCTCAAATGTCTATCCCCTCCCCTCAGCCAGGCCTCCTCCAGGAAACCTATTTAATCCCCAGACCTGGTTAACTGCCTCCTTTGGGCTCTCACAGCCCTGGCTTCTTCTCATCTCTCCAGCACACACTGACTCCCACTGGTATGTCTCCTACCCCAGTGGCAAATCTGATAGTTATTGACGTTGAGTGTTGTGTGCCAAGCACCACCCTGAATGCTTCACAGGTTTTTATTTCATTTAATCCATTCAATGTTCCAACTAAGAAGTAGGTACTATGTTTAACCTCTTATTTAGAGCTGAAGACTGAGGAACAGACAAGATGGGCAAGGGCACCCAGACTGTATGGCTGCATATCTGTACTCTTAGCCTTGATGCCTCTCTATAGACTATGGAGGGGGAGAAAATGAGTTTGGATTATCTGGCATGAGCTCTGAATGCCACTCTCTTATTGCAGAATACTGAAGCTATAGGGCCAGACAGGGGTCAAGCAAATATAGATTCCATTCTGGGGGCTCTAACTATTTGAACCATTGAACAAGGTTATAGTATTTCTGTGGCACAACTTCCTCCTCTTTAAAATGGGATGACAGTAGTACATACCCATGGAATTGAGGCCAAGATGAAAGGAAATAGTATTTTAGCACTTAGTACAAAGCCTGGCATATAGCACAATTTAAAAAACCTTTAACATAATGATGCTGAGGATAAGGGGATAAGTGATTTTCAGCTCTGATATACTGGAAAAGAGGAGGGCTCCTCTCCTTTTCCCCATGTGACACAGGTAGAGAAACAGGTGGCCAGGTGTCTTAAGTTTTTTTTTTCTAGTTCTATTTAAAACCCTTACTACATTCTTAGTGAGCAGAGGTTTTGATGCATGGCTCTTCTCAGAAAAGCAGGAGAAGTTGGTCGACCACTACAATTGCCATGAAAACCATTGAATGTAATTTTTTTTCTTTTCCTTTTTTAAATTTTATTTTGTATATTTCTTATTAATGAAAAAGTCGCACAATTTTTCAAGTTTATTAACCAGTTGTGTTAATTAGCCTGTAACTTCATTCACAGTTGAATGTTCAATGTAGTACATACTTTCAAAAACAGCAAAGGACATATTGCACTCTAATTGTGTCACACTATAATCTGAAATGAGCATAATTAAAGTACTATAAAACTTTATAAACTTGTTGTCATTCTTTCTTTTCTCTCCTGAACTTTCATTTCTTTCTATTAATTTAATCCATTAAATAACTTCTCTGTGTTTGCTCATGGAGTCCTGTAATGCAGTGTGTCAAGAAACACAACAGGAGAGAACCAAGATGGCAGAGGAGTAAGTGGAGCTATACCAACCTCCTTCCAACACCAAACTGGAATTGCAAATTAATTGAGGAGAAATCACCCAGAATAATCAACAGAACACAAACTGGAGAGAAGTCTTATTACCATGTACAGAACAAAAGAGACGATTCATAACAACATGACTGGTAGGAAGTGTGGAACCATGAGAGGCTGGCAGGGCTGAAGGGGTGGCAGCTGAAGGGACAGATAAACATCTTAGCAGCTGGGGGTTCCACCTGAGAAGAGTGCGATCTTAACCCCCAACTGGGCTTCCCAGCCTACAGCAACAAAGCTAATAGTAAAACACAGCACCCAGCTGTGAAAGCAAAAAGCCACCAGGTTTAGCTGGCTTGGCAGGGAGTTCTTAAAGGGACCACAGCTTGGGAGAGCTGTGGGAGCAGCCCGTGAGTCCAGTGCTGACCCCATACCCCATACAGCCAATAGACCACTCTTCTCCAAAGGACAGGAGCCTGAGAGGAAGCCACCACCCCACCCACAAGAATTACTCTGCCCCACCCAGCAGTGCCTAAACCTGATGTCAGATCACAGATTGATTGGATTAACACCTGAATCCATCTGCCCCGCCCAGAGGTGCCTAAAACTGACCTCTGATTACAGACTGATTGGATTAACAACTAAAGGAGAAAGACAAAGACAGCGGATCTTCAACTGGCTGACAGGCCCAGACTGGGACAGGAGCTGACATCACCAAGCATGGATACAGGAAGTAAAAAAAGTGCACCTCTACACCACAGGTCATACCACTAAGACAGTAAGTCAAAGCAGAGCAATCTAAAAAGCAAAAACAAACAAGAGCCACCTAAAATGGGGAGACAAAGAAATAAACCCTCAGCAAATGGAAAGGAGGAATCCCCAGGAAGAGTGCAAAATGAAATGGAGGCAAGCACACTCTCTCAGACATGGAATTCAAAATAATGATGATAGGGAAGCTCAATGAGCTCAGTGAGTTTGAAGAAAACTACAAAGAACTCCAGGAAAACTATAAAAAACTCCAGGGAAACTACAAGGAACTTACTGAGAACTACACAAGCATTAAAAAGGACATAGACACCATCAGTAAGAGCCAGGAGAAAATGAAGAATACCATTTCTAAATTGAAGAACACAGTAGAAGGAATCAAAAGCAGTCTAGAGAAAACAGAGGATCAGATCATCAAGCCAACTTTAACTTATGAATGCTTTAAAGTGATGTTGTTATAAATAGATTTTACCAAATAAGGTACAATTTTGTATATTACTTGTATCTGCATTATTGCAGGTTAAGTTTTCTTAAGTTGGAATCATCCCACAATATGGGAAAACCAGGTTACTTGCAATAACTCAGAAAAATCAAATGCAGTTAAGGAAGAAGAAAAGCCTAAGAAAATGTGGATGTATATTACATAGAAGACATGCTATCTTTCTTATTCAGTTACAAAATATGTGCTTATTTGTGGGTGTGTTAGATTTTGTTAGCAATTTATGTTTTAAATAGCAACCAACTGGTCATGGGTGTGTTGTGGAATCAGTCAATCTTTAGGTTAGAAAGATGCTGAGAATGAAGACCAATTTGGATGGAAGTTCCAACTACTAAACTATATGATTTGTGTACATAGAAAATATATATTCTCATATTAGCATGTAAGTTAGATGAGATCCTTTCAACTAAATCATGGAAATATATATTTCCAGTTATAAAGGCCCCTAAACTGGGGATACTTGGGAAACGGAATTAATGCTATAGTAAACTTTATTATTGAAATGTGAACACACCTAATCTCTACCTCAACAGACTCTTAAATAATTCAGGGGTTAGTTTAGGACCCCATAGGAAGTCAATCACAAGTTCAAAAAATAGCTAGAATATTATTCTACAAAATTATTTAAATCCTAGGGATTTTTATTTTTTACCTCAACTTAGTAGACATGATAATTTCTACTCTGGGGACCAGCTGAGCACTGCAAGTGACATTATTTCTGAAGGCTTCAACTTGTAAAACACATGTAGAGGAAAAACAGAGGGTACTGATAGAGGTAAGACCTGTGCACAGCCTAAATAACTAACTAAATAAATCTACTATTTAAGATGGAAAATTCCAAAAAGAATAAGTTGTAGTTGCAGCAGCTTAAAATAAAGTTGAGTTGTATTATTGGAGTGGGGAGGATCTGACTCAAAAACTGAATTCATTTTTTTTTAAGATTTTATTATTTCCATAGAGAGGGGAAGGGAAAGAGGCAGAGAGGGGGAGAAACATCAATGTATGATTGCCTTTCACCTGCCTCCAGCCATGGACCTGGCTAGAGACCTGGCCTGCAACCTGGTCATGTGCCCTGACTGGGAATCAAAACAGAGATCTTTGGGTTCACAGGCTGGTGCCTATCCACTGAGCCACCAGCCAGGCCCCAAGTTCAATTTTTACTATGGGTTTGGAACAGTCTCTAGGACAACTTTCACAAAAGTGAATTCTGCAATACACCATTTCTGTGATATATTTCACAAAAATAGCATTCCAGAATAAAATAAGTATTAAAGAAGAAAAAAACTGCTTAATCTTGCTACAACATATCTAAAATACTATCATTTAACATGTAATAATTATGTAAGCTATTGGCATATTTTAAATTTTTTGTATTAACTCTTCAAAATCCAGTATGTACTTTAAATATGTGTAAAAATATGTATGGGTGTAAATGTATTTTTGCATGTGTTTGGTAATATTGCAATTCATATTACTTAAAAGAGTAATTCTTTAAACAAATGAATTAACATAGGCATTTTGGAATAATGAAAAGAAAACTTTGTATTAATATGATTTGAGAAGCTGACAGAAGGCCATAATTAAATGATGAATTGTCTGGATGTGAAAGGGAGAAAAAAAAAAGTACACATTGATGGTTACAGAATAGACAGGGGGGTATTAAGAAGAACAAAGGAAATAGAGAAGCCAAAGAACTTATATGCATGACTCATGGACATGAACTAAGGGGGGCATTGCTGGAGGGAATGTGGTACTGGGTGGAGGGAGGCAAAGGGAGGAAAACTGGGACAACTGTAATAGCAAAATAAATAAAATATATATATTTTTAAAAAGTTGCTGTTTATCAAAAACAAAACAAAACAACAACAACAAAGTTTAATCCTCACTCTATTTTCAATCCAAATCCAAAAGGAAAGAGTAGGAATTGATTTTACTTTGCTCAGATCTTACCTATACTATGTAGATGATGCCTCTGCATTAATGTTTTTGTTCATCAAGAAATAGATATGGAATAAGGCGCCGGCCTGCGAACCCAAAAGTTGCAGGTTCGATTCCCCAGCCAGGGCACATAACCAGGTTGCAAACGAGGTCTCCAGTCAGGTCTGTGGCTGGAGGCAGGTGAAACGCAACCATACATTGATGTCTCTCTCCCTCTCTGCTTCTCTCCCTTCCCCTCTTTCTAAAAAAAAAAAAACGATGAAAAAAAATCTTAAAAAAAAAAAAAAAAAAAGTTTAATAAATAAATAAAAAAGAAATAGATATGGAGCCCTGGCTGGTGGCACAGTGGATATGGCACCAGCCTTCAAACCCAAAGATTGCTGGTTTGAACCCGAGCCAGGGAACATTGCCAGGTTGCAAGCCAGGTCTCCAGCCAGGTCCTTAGCTGGAGGCAAGTGAAAGGCAACCATACATTGTTGTTTCTCACTGTCTCTGCCTCTCTCTGAAAATACTAAATAAAATTTTTTAAAAGAGTAAACAGAAACAAAGACAAAATAGACATGGAGTCCCAGAAGCTCTAAGAAAAGGTTCAGATGTGATTTTCTTTGGCTTTTGTGCATTTTACCTGTGTGATAATACTTTAATTTACCTTGTATAGTCTATCTTGTGCATGATTTTATGTCTGCTGATGGTTTGAGACAACATTTTCTTGTGTTTTTGGGCCTTCAAGGGGTGCTCTGGAACCTACACATAAACACCTCCCTCCTGAAAAGCCAGCATTGAATTTACATTACACAAAGGGAAATTCCTGCACCACAACTCCACCATCACCAGAAACAGAGTATTTCTACCCTAGTATTCTACTCTAATACTCTAGTATTTCTTCTCTTTTCTCAATATATAGCAACTGTTCTCTTTTAGGCTTCACAGAATTTGGTCTTATGCATATGAGGTCTGTTCTCAAAGTATCAGCCACACAAACAGTTTTAATTATATTGACATTGGCTCAATATTTTTCTGGACAGGCCTTGTAGCTAGCATATACGTTGGTCCAAGGACTCACTGGCATATGAGGCTTGCCTTGGTGTAGCTTCCTTTTCTCTGGTACTTACTCCTGCAAGTTCCAGAAACTTGCAGAAACTTGCACAACACTGAGCTGCGACTTCTGCTTCCCCATCTTAGGAGGGCACCATGTTCTCCTGGGACCACATTCTGTATTTTATCTCTATTCAAGCACTGACCATACTCCCTCCTACCATTTCTATGGTATAGATATCTATATCTAGATATCTAGATATATAGACATATATCCATATATTATGGTGTAGTAACGGGCTGCCAGTTTTATTATGTGCTTTTCTAATTATCTCACCCAGGAGAGATTAGCCCTACCTTTGTATTTATTTTGTGCCATTCCTATCACGTAAGTGACATACATTTGGCATGGCAATTCTTTATGTACATATATTAACTCTTTTTTTTTTTTTTTACCTTGGTCATCAGTTTTTTAAATTTAATTTTACTGTTGTTGTATTAAATCCATCCCCCTTTTCCTCCTCTCTGTCCCTTTCCCTACCCACCCACATCCCCGTCAAAGTCACTCCCACTTGTTGTCCATCTCCATGGTTCTTCCATGCCAGTTCCTTGACTAAACTGCTCCCCTTCTTTGCCTCCTCCTCCCACCTACCTAAATGTAAATTTTATTTTTTGCCTTGTCCAGCTAAGTTACTGATATAGAGAGAGGGAAGAAAATTGGGAGCAGTTTCCTCACCAAAATGAAACAGAGTGTGTGGACCCTACATGAAAACAAAAGTAAGTGTGGTCACATGGAATGAAACCTAGATGTGAAGGAGATGGAATGGGATAGGTTGTGTTTCTCTGCCAGGAGAGGGCAGGGGGCACTGAAGGACCTCTCCATTCCCATTAGCCTATTGGCAAAAGTGAACAACACTACAGTAGTCAGGCCCTAGCTCTCAAGACAGGTTCTAGACTACTAGTTGCATAATCTAAAGCAAGTAACTGAATGTCACTGAGCTTGTTTCTTCATTTGTAAAAAATAAAAATGGATAACATATCTCTATCAATAGAGAAGCAGATCAAAAATCCAGGCTTCATATAATACTTAAGGAAACAATCCATCAAGAAGATACTGCTCTGGTAAACATATATGTACCCAACATAGGAACTCCCAAATATATAAGGAAAATCTTGGAGGACTTCAAGAAGGATATAGACAGCAGCATGCTAATAGTAAGAAATTTTAATACCCCATTATCAACAATGGCCAGATCTTTCAAACACCAAGGATATTGTGGAATTGAGCAAAACTTTAGAGGAAATGGACCTAACTGATATATATATGTATAGAATTTTTCACCCCAAAGAAGCAAAATACATTATTTTCAAATGCACATGGAACATTCTCTAAGATAGACCACATTGTAGGTCACAAGACAAGCCTCCACAAATACAGGAAAATTGAAATCATACTAAGCATTTTCTCAGATCAGAATGGCTTGAAACTAGAAACCAACCTCAATGGAAAAAAACAAAAATACTCTAACTCAATGGAGACTGAATAACATACTTTTAAGTAATGAATGGGTTAACAATGAGATCAAAAATGAAATAAAAAAGTTTCTGGAAACAAATGACAATGAATACAAAACAGTCCAAAACCTATGGGACACAACCAAGGCAGTTATCACAGGGAAATTTATAGCAATACAGGCCTACCTAAAAAGGATAGAAGAAGCTTATAGAAACAACCTAACCATAAAGCTGCAAAAACTAGAGGAGCAACAACAAACAAAGCCCAGAGCAAGAAGAAGGAAGGAAATCATCACGATCAGAGCACAATTAAATAACTTAGAGACTCAAACTATAATACAAAGAATCAATAAATCTAAGAGCTGGCCTTGGGAAAAACAAACAAAATTGACAAGTCTTTAAGCAGACTCATCAAGAAAAAGAGAGGACCCAAATCAACAAAATCGGAAATAACAGAGGAGAAATAACAATGAATACTTTAGATATGCAAAAGATTGTGAGAAATTACTACAAACAACGATATGACAAGAAATATGACAATCTGGGTGAAATGGACACATTTCTGGAAATGTATAACTAAATTCAGAAGACACAGAAATCCTGAATTAGACCAATAACAACTAGTGAAATTGAAGAAGTAATCAAAATTCTCCCAAAGCACAAGAACCCCTGACCAGATGGCTACACAAGTGAAGTTTACCAAACATTTATAAAAGAAGTAATTCTTATCCTTCTCAACCTATTCCAAAAATTACAAAAAGAAGGAAGAGTCCCAAACTCTTCGTATGAGGCCAATATTATCGTAATCCCAAAACTGGTTAAGAAACAACTAAGAAAGAAAACTACAGACCAATATCTTCGATGAACATAAATGGTAAGATTCTCAACAAAACATTGGCCAAACAGATCCAGCAATACATTCAAAGGATCATACACCATGATCAAGTGGGTTTCAGCACAGGGATGCAAGGATGGTACAACAGTTATAAACCAATAAATGTAACACATCACATCAACAAAATGAAAGACAAAAACCATATGATCATATCAATAGATGCTGAAAAAGCATTTGAGAAAGTACAGCAACCATTTATGATCATTAAAAAAAAAAAAAGAAACACTCAGCATAATGAAAATAGAGGGACCATACCTCAACATAATAAAAGGTATATATGATAAACATGAAGTCAACATCATACTCAACAGGCAAAAACTAAAAGCTTTCTCCCTAACATCAGGAATGAGACAAGGCTGTCCACTATCTCCACTTCTGTTCAACATCATTTGGGAAATTCTAGCGATAACTATTAGAGGAGAAAAAGGAATCAAAGGTATACAAGTTGGAAAGGAGGATATCAAACTGTCCTTATTTCCATATGATATGATAGTATATATACAAAATCCGATAGACTTCACCAAAAACTTAAGTTGATCTAATAAAGAAATTTAGCCAAATAGCTGGATAGAAAATCAATATTCATAAATCAAAGGCATTTTTATATACCAATAATGAAACATCAGAAATAGAAGCTAGAAAACAAATCCCATTTACTATAGCAAAAAGGAAAATGAAGTACTTAGGAATAAACTTAACCAACAAGATGAAAAACATGTAATCAGAAAACTACAGAACAGAAGAAAGATTTGAAGGGAGATACAAGTAAATGGAAGCATATCCCATGTTCATAAATGGGAAGAATTAATATAATTAAAATGTCCATATTACCCAAAGCAATCTATAGATTCAATGCAATCCCAATTAAAATACCAGTGACTTATTTCACAGAGATAGAAAAAATACTTCAAAAATTTTATGGAGCCCAAAATGCCCACAAATAGCCACAACAATATTTTTAAATTAATTTTACTATTGTTGTATTACATCCATCCCCTTTTTCCTCCCCTCTGTCCTCTTCCCCCACCCTCGCACTCCCCGACAAAGTCAATCCCACTTGTTGTCCATGTCTATGGTTCTTCCATGCCAGTTCCTTCCCTAAACTGCTCCCTGTCTTTGCTTCCTCCTCCCCTCTCCCATGGCCCCTTCCCCATGCCAAATGAAGCTCTATTCACTGTATTTATATATCTGGTTCTGTTTTGCTTCTTGTTTGTTTTTTCATTATTGTCCTGTAATGGGTGAGATCATATGGTATTTGTCCTTCACTGACTGGCTTATTTCATTAAGCATAATACTCTCCAGTTCCATCTATGTTGTTACAAAGATTAGAAGTGCCTTCTTCCTTTCCGCTATGTAGTATTTTATTGTGTAAATGTACCAAAGTTTTTTGATCCATTCACCTACTGATGGGCACTTAGGCTGTTTCCAGCACTTGGCTATTGTAAATAGTGCTGCTATGAACATAGGGGTACATAGGTTTCTATGAATTGGTGTTTCAGTGTTACTCGGGTATATACCTAGTAGTGGAAATGCTGGATCAAAAGGAAGTTCCATTTTTAGTTTTTTAAGGAAACTCCATACTGTTTTTCATAGTGGCTGCACCAATCTGCATTCCCCCCAACAGTGCACAAGGGTTCCCTTTTCCCCACATCCTTGCCAACACTTGTTATTTGTTGATTCTTTGATGATTGCCATTCTGACAGGTGTGAGGTGGTATCTTATTGTGGTTTTAATTTGCATCTCTCTGATGACTAGCGATGTTGAGCATTCTTTCATATGCCTCTGGACCCTTTGTATGTCTTCCTCAGTGAGTTGTTTGTTCAGGTCTTTTGCACATTTTTGAATTGGGCTCTTTGTCTCCCTGGTGTTGAGTTACATTAGTTCTTTATATATTTTGGATATCAAACCCTTGCCTGAGGTATCATTGGCAAATATGTTTTCCCATACAGTTGGTTCCCTTTGAATTTTGCTGGTGTTTTCTTTAGCTGAACAGAAACTTTTCAATTTGACATAGTCCCATTTGGTGATTTGTTCTTTTATTTCCTTTGTCCTTGGTGAAGTACCAGCAATGTATTTTGGTGCAGGATATCAAAAAGTTTACTGCCTATATTTTTCTCTAGGACTTTTACGGTGGCACTGCTTATGTTTAAATCCTTTATCCATCTTGAGTTTATTCTTCTGTATGGTGTTATTTGGTGGTCTACTTTTATCTTTTTGCATGTTGCTGTCCAGTTCTCCCAATATCACTGGTTGAAGAGATTATTTTTATACTCCATTTGATGTTCCTTCCCCTTTTGTTGAATATTAATTGACCATGGAGTCCTGGGTTTATTTCAGGGCTCTTTCTTCTGGTCCATTGATCTATATATCTATTCTCAAGCCAGTACTAGACTGTTTTGATGACAGTAGCCTTGTAGTATAGTATAGTTTGATGTCTGGTATTGTGATTTCTCCTACGTTGTTCTTCTTTCTAAATATTGCTGAGGCTATTTGTGGGCGTTTTGGCCCATATAAAATTTTGAAGTATTTTTTCTATTTCTGTGAAGCCTGTTATTGGTATTTTAATTGGGATTGCATTAAATCTATAGATTGCTTTGGGTAGTGTGGAAATTTTAATGATGTTAATTCTTCCCATCCATGAACATGGTATATGCTTCCATTTATTTGTGTCTTCCTTAATTTCTTTCTTCAATGTTCTGTAGTTTTCTGAGTACAGGTCTTTTACCTCCTTGGTCAAGTTTATTCCTAAGTACTTGTTTTCTTTTGTTGCTACAGTAAATGGGATTTGTTTTCTCACTTCTATCACTGATGTTTCATTATTGGTATACAAAAATGCTTTTGATTTCTGGGTATTGCTTTATATCCAGCTATTTTGCTAAATTTGCTTATTAGGGCTAGTAAATTTTAGGTGGAGCCTAACAGGTTTTGTATGTAAACTATAATGTCATCTGCAAATAATGACAGTTTGACTTCCTCCTTTCCAATTTGGATACCTTTGATTCGTTTTCCTTCTCTGATATCTATGGCTAGAACTTCCAAGACAATGTTCAACAGAAGTGGAGAAAGTGGATAGCCTTGTCTCATTTCTATTTTTCAGGGGAAAAGTTTTAGATTTTGCCTGTTGAGTATGGTGTTGGCTTCAGGTTGCTCATAGATGGCCTTTATGATGTTGAGGTATGCTCCCTCTATTCCCATTTTGCTGAGGGTTTTTATCATAAATGGTTGCTGCACTTTATCAAATGCTTTTTCAGCATCTATTGACACGATCATATGGTTTTTGTCTTACATTTGGTTGATGTGATGTATTACATTTATTAATTTACAAATGTTGTACCATCCTTGCATCCCTGGGATGAAGCCCACTTGATCATGATGTATGATCTTTGTAATGTACTGCTGGATCAGGTTGGCCAATATTTTGTTGAGAATCTTAGCATCTATGTTCATCAGAGATATTGGCCTGTAGCTTTCTTTCTTAGTTGTGTCTTGACCTGGTTTTAGGATTAGAATAATATTGGCTTCATAGAAAGAGTTTGGGAGTCTTCCCTCTTCTTGGATTGTTTGGTATAGGTTGAGAAGGATAAGAGTTAGTTCTTCTTTAAATGTTTGGTAAAATTCACCTGTGTAGCCATCTGGTCTAGGGCTTTTGTGCTTTGGGAGAATTTTGATTACTTCTTCAATTTCACTACTTGTTATTGGCCTATTGAGGCTGTCTGCTTCTTCTGGGTTCAGTTTTGGTAGATTATACCTTTCCAGAAATGTGTCCATTTCACCCAGGTTGTCACATTTATTGTCATATAATTGTTTGCTGTAATTTCTTAAAATCTTTTGTATTTCTGAAGTATTGGTTGTGATTTATCCTCTGTTGTTTCTGATTTTGTTTATTTGGGTCCTTTCTCTCTTTTCCTCAATGAGTCTGCTTAAAGACTTGTCAATTTTGTTTATTTTCAGAAAGAACCAGCTCCTGGCCTTGTTGATTCTTCGAATCACAATTTAAATCTCTAATTCATTTAATTCTACTCTGATCTTGATGGTTTCCTTTTAGGGACTGCTAGTCTGCTTGGCAAGGCCCAGCTAGCAGAAACGGGTGTTTGGCAAGGCCAGCCTTAGGGCCAGTTGGACTCGGAATGGACACCGTGTCTAGGGAGTCAGCCCAGTGTGATTACCCCATAGCCCATGAAGCATGGAAAGCAGAGAGTGTGCTATGCCTTGTTCTCTGCAGGTAGCTTAGCTTCCTGGTTTCAGTTGAGCAGGTGCCAGTAATACCTGTATATAAGCTTAGTGTGATTAATAAACGGGACTCGTGGTTTGGGCAAGCCTCCCGACCCCAACTTTGTCTTCTCTTTTTCTTGCGTCCTCCACCGTCTAAACCTGGTGCGTAATCCAGGAATGGCTGGACCATCACAGTTTCCTCCTTCTACTTGCTCTGGGCTTTGTTTGTTGTTGCTCCTCTAGTTCTTGCAGCTTTACAGTTAAGTTGTTTGTCTAAACTTCTTGTGACCTTTTTAGGTAGGCCTGTATTGCTGTAAATTTTCCTCTGAGGACTACGTTTGCTGCGCCCCATAGGTTTTGGATGTTTTGTATTCATGGTCATTTGTTTCCAGGAACTTTTTTATTTCATCTTTGATCTCATTGTTAACCCATTCCTTACATAAGAGAATGTTATTCAGTCTCCATGAGTTAGAGTGTTTTTGGTTTTTCCCCTTGAGATTAATTTCTACTTTCAACCCATTGTGATCTGAGAAGATGCTTGGTATGATTTCAATTTTTCTGTACTTGTGGAGGCTTGTCTTGTGACCTACCATGTGATCTATCATAGAGAACGTTCCAAGTGCATTTGAAAAGAAGGTGTATTTTGATTCTTTGTGGAAAAAGGTTGTGAATATACCACTTAGGTCCATTTCCTCTAGAGTTTTGTTCAATGCCACAACATCTCTGCGGATTTTTTGTTTAAAAGTTCTGTCCATTGTTGATAGTAAGGTATTAAAAACCCCTGCTATTAGTGTGTTGCTGTCTTTAAACTTCTTGAAGTCCTCCAAGATTTTCCTTCTATGTTTTGGAATTCCTATGTTGGGTGCATATATGATTACCAGAGCTATATCTTCTTGATGAATTGCTACCTTAAGTATTATGAAATGTTCTTCTTTATGCGTTTTTATGGACTTCATTGTAAAATCTATTTTGTCTGAAATAAGTATTGTTACTCCAGCCTTGTTTTCCTGTCCACTTGCTTGATATATATATTTCCATCCCTTCATTTTCAATCAGTGTGGATCTTTTGTTTTGAGGTGGGTCTCTTGAAGATATATATATATATATATATATATATATATATATATATATGTCATGTTTTCTTATCATTTGGCTACCCTATGTCTTTTGATTGGTGCATTTAATCTGTTTACATTTAAGGTTATTATTGATTGATACTTATTTATTGACATTTTTCCACTATGTACCTGTGTTTCTCTTTGTCTCTCTTTGTTTCTTCTGTTTTGTTTTTTTGTTTATCAGACCCTTTAGCATTTCTTGCAATGATGGTTTGGTAGATATGTATTCTTTTAGTCTTCTTTTTCTGGGAAACTCCTTATTTCTCCTTCCATTTTGAATGAGAGCCTTGCTGGGTAGAGTAGTCTTGGTTGCAGGCCTTTGTTTTCCATTACTTAGAATGTTTTTGCCATTCCCTTCGGGCTTGAATTTTTTCTGTTGAATAATCATTTGATAGCTCTATAAGAACCCCCATATATGTTATTTGCTGTTTCTCCCTTGATTCTTTTAGGATTCTCTCTTTGTCTCTGAAATTTGCCATTTTAACTATAATATGCCTTGGAATTGGTCTGTTTGGGTTGATCTTCATTGGGATCAACCCAAAGAAGTGCTCCCTGACCTTGAGTAATGTTTTCATTCATCATGTTAGGGAAATTTCCTATCATTATTTTTTGAACAGGTTTTCCATTCCTTGTTTCTCTTCTCCTTCTGGTACTCCTATACGGATATGGATAGGGATATTATTGCATTTCATGTTGTCCTGCACCTCATTTAAATCCTCTTCATTCTTGTTCAACCTGTTTTCATTCTCTTGTACAGTCTTGGAATACTTGTCTATGTTTTCCTCCAACTCACAGATCCAGTCCTCTGTTTCCTCTAGCCTACTGTTGTTTGTTTCTACTGTATTCTTCAAGTCAGAAATTATATTCTTCATTTCCTCCTGGCTCTTACTGATAGTTTTTAAGTCCTTTTTAATGCTGGTGTAGCTCTCAGTAAGTTCCTTGTACCTTCCATGAAGTTCTTTGTAGTTCTCCTGGAGTTATTTATAATTTTCTTTGAGCTAGCTGAGTTCATTGAGTTTCTCTATCATCATTCTTCTGAATTCCATATTAGCCACAGTAAACTTGAGAAAGAAGAACAAGGTTAGAGGATTCACTATATTAGACATCAAACTGTACTACAAGGCTACTGTCATCAAAACTGTCTGGCACTGGCATAAGAATAGACATATAGACAGCCCAGAAATAAACCCAGTACTCTATGGTCAATTAATATTCAATAAAGGGGGAAGGCACATAAAATGGTGTAAAAACAGTCTCTTCAACAAGTGATTTTCGGAGAACTGGACAGGGAAATGCAAAAAAAAAAGAAAAAAAATTAACTACCAACTTACACCATACACCAGAATAAACTCGAGATGGATAAAGGACTTAAACATAAGCAGTGCCACCATAAAGGTTCTGGAGAAAAATATAAGCAGTAAAAATTTTAGATATCCTACGCAGAAATGTGTTCACTGATACTTCACCAAAGGCAAAGGAAATAAAAAAACAAATCAATAAATGGGACTATATCAAATCAAAATGTTTCTGGTCATCTAAAGAAAACACCAGCAATATTCAAAGGGAACCGACTGTATGGGAAAGCATATTTGCCAATGATACCTCAGACAAAGGTTTGATCTTCAAAAAACTTATGCAACTCAACACCAGGGAGACAGACAACCCCATCACAAAATGGGCAAAGGACCTCAACAGACAACTCTCTGAGGATGACATACAAAGGCATATGAAAGAATGTTCAACATCACTAGCCATCAGAGAGATGCAAATTAAAACCACAACAAGAGCTTTTCATAGACTTTTCTGGCTCCTGAGTTAGCTCTCTGTCAAGCGCAAGAGCAGGCTCCAGCTCTAAAGCTCACTCTCAGGCTCTTCTTCTTTGAGAATCAATGTAGCCACATGCATTTTCCCAGAAACAGCAAATGCAGCTGAAAAACGGTGTATGAGAAAGAATAGAAGGAGTGTCTTGCAATCAGCCAACTGGAAGGAAAGGAGCAACACACGCAACCAATCCAAAATACAACCAGGCAGCCCAAGTTAACAACATAAAGGCAACCAATCCAAAATACAACCAGGCAGCCCAAGTTAACAACATAAAGGCAACAAGTGGAGAAAATCTGGGAGATTGCAACACTGAACTCCACAAATCTCCTAACACAGAAGGGTGCTCCACAAAGGCAAGGAAGCAAAGCAGATAATCCAAGAATACAAACAAACAAACAAACAAAAAGCAAAACAGACTCCAAAAATGGAGGGTGGGGGGGAATCAGTTCTTCACCAAAAGGAAAGGAAGAATCCCCAGAGATAACACCAAATGAAACAGAGGGACACAACATATCAGATATGGAATTCAAAAAAATGATGATACAGAAGCTCAATGAGCTCATCCAGCTCAAAGAAAACTATAAAAAACTCCAGGGGAGTTACAAGGAAATTACTGAGAGCTACACTAGCATCAAAAAGGACTTGGAGACTACCAGTAAGACCCAGGAGGAAATTAAGAATAAAATTTCTAATTTGAAGAATACAGTAGAAGGAATCAACAGTAGGCTAGAGGAAGCAGAGGACCGAACCAGTGAGTTGGAGGACAATGTAGATGAATAAATACTCTAAGACAGTACAAGAGGATGAAAAAAGGCAGAACAAGAATGAAGAGGTTTTAAGAGAGTTGCAGGACAACATGAAATGCAATAACATCTGTATCATACGGATACCAGAAGGAGAAAAGAAACAAGGAATGGAAAACCTGTTCAAAAAAGTAATGATAGAAAATTTCCCTAATATGAAGAGTGAAAACATCACTCAAGTTCAGGAAGCACAGAGGGTCCCAGTGAAGATCAACCCAAACAGACCAATTCCAAGGATAATTATAATTAAAATGACAAATTTCAAAGACAAAGAGAGAATCCTAAAAGCATCAAGAGAGACATAACAAATAATTATTCAACAGAAAAAAATCAAGCCAGAAGGGAATGGCAACAAATATATCAAGTAATGGTAAACAAAGGCCTGTAACCAAGAATACTACCCAGCAAGGCACTCATTCAAAATGGAAAGAGAAATAAGGAGTTTCCCAGACAAAAGAAGACTAAAAAAATACATATCTACCAAACCAGCATTGCAAGAAATGCTAAAGGGTCTGCTTCAAAAAAAAGAATAAGAAGAAACAGAAGAAGCCAAAGAGGAATACAGGTAGAAAGTGAGAAAATGGCAATGAATAAGTATCAATCAATAATACCCCTAAATGTAAATGGATTAAATACACCAATCAAAAGACACAGGGTAGCCGAATGGATAATAAATCATGACCCACATACATGCTGTCTTCAAGAGACCCACCTCAGAACAAAAGATCGACACAGATTGAGAATGAAGGGATGGAAAAATATATATCAAACAAATGGAAATGAAAAAAGGTTGGAGTAGCAATATTTGTTTCAGACAAAACAGATTTTACAATGAAGGCCATAAAGAGAGATAAAGAAGGACATTTCATAATACTTAAGAAGACAATCCATCACAAAGAAATAACTCTGGTAAAGATATACACACCCAATGAAGAAATTCCAAAATACAGAAGGAAAATCTTGGAGGGTTACAGGAAGGATATACACAGAAACACACTAATAGTAGGGGATTTTAATACCCCACAATCAACAATGGACAGATCTTCCAAACAAAAAATCCCCAGAGATGTTGTGGCATTGAACAACACTCTAGAGGAAATGGACCTAACTGATGTCTACAGAGTCTTTTACCCCAAAGAAGCAAAATACACATTCTTTTCAAATGCACATGGATCATTCTCCAAGATAGACCACATGCTATGTCACAAGACAAGCCTCCACAAATACAGGAAAATGGAAATCATACAAAGTATCTTCTCAGATCACAATGGCTTGAAAGTAGAAACCAATCTCAAAGGAAAAACCCAAAAATTCTCTAACTCATGGAAACTGAATAACATGCTTTTAAACAATGAAGGGGTCAACAATGAGACCAAAGATGAAATCAAAAAGTTCCTGGAAACAAATGACAATGAACACACAGCAGCCCAAAACCTATGGGATACAGCAAAGGCAGTTCTCAGGGGGAAATTTATAGCAATACAGGCCTTCCAAAAAAGGTTACAAGAAGTTTATAAAAACGACTTAACCACAAAGCTGCAAGAACTAGAGGAGCAACAACAAACAAAGCCCAGAGCAAGTAGAAGGAAGGAAATCATCAAGATCAGAGCAGAACTAAATAACTCAGAGATCCAAACTACAATTCAAAGAATCAACAGGTCCAGGAGATGGTTTTTTGAAAAAATAAACAAAATTGACAAGCCCTTATCCAGACTCTTCAAGAAGAAGAGAGAGAGGACCCAAATAAACAGAATCAGAACTGAAAGAGGGGAAATCACAACTGATACCTCAGAAATACAAAAGATTGTGAGAAATTACAACAAACAACTATACGACAAAAATATGACAACCTGGATGAAATGGACAACTTTCTGGAAAGGTTTAATCTACCAAAACGGAACCCAGAAGAAGCAGAAAGCCTCAATAGGCCAATAACAACAAGTGAAATTAAGCGGTAATCCAAAATCTCCCAAAGCACAAAAGCCCTGGACCAGATGGCTACACAGGGGAATTTTACCAAACATTTAAAGAAGAACTAACTCCTATCCTCCTCAAACTCTACCAAAAAATTCAGGAAGAGGGAAGACTCCCAAACTCTTTCTATGAGGCCAATATTATTCTAACCCCAAAACCAGGGCAAGACACAACTAAGAAAGAAAGCTACAGGCCAATATCTCTGATGAACATAGATGCTAAAATTCTCAACAAAATGTTGGCCAATCGGATTCAGCAGTATATTACAAAGATCATACACCATGATCAAGTGGGCTTCATCCAAGGGATGCAAGGATGGTACAACATTCGTAAATCAATCAATGTAATACACCACATCAACAAATTGAAAGATAAAAACCATATGATCAATCAATATATGCTGAAAAAGCATTTGATAAAGTGAAGCAACCACTTATGATAAAAACTCCTCAGCAAAATGGGAATAGAGGGAGCATACCTCATCATCATAGAGGCCATCTATGAGAAACCTGAAGCCAACATCATACTTAATGGACAAAAACTGAAAGCTTTCCCCCTAAGATCTGGAATGAGACAAGGCTATCCACTTTCTCCACTTCTATTCAACATTGTCTTGGAAGTTCTAGCTATAGCCACCAGAGAAGAAAAAGGAATCAAAGGTATCCAAATTGGAAAGGAGGAAGTCAAACTGTCATTATTTGCAGATGATACGATAGTGTACATACAAAACCCGATTGGCTCCACCAAGAAGTTACTCAACCTAAGAAGCAAATTTAGCAAAATAGCTGGGTATAAAGTCAATATCCAGAAATCAAAAGCATTTTTGTATACCAATAATGAAACAACAGAAATAGAAGTGAAAAAACAAATCCCATTCACCATAGCAACAAGAAAAATAAAGTACCTAAGAATCAACTTAACTAAGGAGGTAAAAGACCTGTACTCAGAAAACTACAGAACAGAGGTCTCCAAGATGGCGACAGAGTAGAGAGCAGTGCTGATGGTGTTCTCGAGTACCAAAGCAGCTAGAGGACAGGATAAGGAGCGTGAGATGGCTTCAGGACCCTAGGGATTGGAACGGACTGCATCTGGACACAGGGGAACAGAGCCCAGAGGCAGAGGAGGCCAGCAGGACAGTAGGTGAGGCGTTCCCGACCGACCGGCCGGTGGGCCGAGGTCGGCTCTGGGCAGGGGCGGCTCTGCCCAGAGGGGCGCATTTGACTGGGGCCAGTTCCGGGCTCCCTGGTGACTGGAAGTCTCAACAGAGAAGTGCGGGCAGCGAGGGCGAACGCCGTAGGGAACCTGGAATTGAACTCTTGCAGGGGAGGGACTGTGTGAGAGACTCACTCCAGCAACACGGGGAAAGGAGGCTCCGCGCGAGGCTAGAGGCGGAGGAGAAGAGTCCTGTGGGAAGCCGGAGCGGGGGACCGGGAAGTGCACCAGCGGGGCAGCGAGAGGGCCAAAAACGGAGCTGCTGGGCCACCGGGGAAAGAGCGGCTGGAAGCCCCTGCGAGGGGGGAGGCCCAGCCCTGCGCAACCACACAGGCCCCCAGGCTCCGCGGGAAAATCCAAACGGCAAGCCGGAGAGCCGGCAAGCTGGGAACTAGTGGCGGGAGACCCGCCATTGCCGGAGACAAAGGCCGCGCCACCCACTTCTGGGAGGGGCTCATCACAGAGGCCGCGTAAAGGACTCACAGGAGAGCTGGTTGGCTTGGGGACGTGGTGCTCACCCCGGAAGGGCGGGACAGTGTAGGCGGACCCCGGACAGTGTTGACTGACAGGCCCGGCCTCCTCCCAGAACTGCGGGGGCGGGACCAGTCGTCACAGGGACCAGCGAAATTGCGGGCTGCCCTGCAGAAGTGCTGGGGGCGCGTCCTGGGCCGGAACCTCCGCCAGGAGTGGGAGGGGGCTCCCTGGGGGCTCCAGAACTCCGGCAGCCCTAACACCCAGCCAGGCTGCTGAAGGCCCAGCCTACCTGGGGGCGGACACTCAGAATCAGCCCTACTGCGACAATCAGAGGCCCTGCCACGCACCAAGACCCGGCTAGAATATAGACTATAGACTGTAAAGTCCTGACCAAGAAAAACAGGCAGCATCAGGAAAGGGATTGCTGCCA
>PVIW01014011.1:0-25092 GCA_004026585.1 Noctilio leporinus | reverse complement strand
ACATATGTATCACATGTACATACATGCCTGCCTTCCTTCTTTCCTTTTGTTCTTTCTCCTCATTTATTTATTTTCTGCAGCTTGATTGAGATGTAATTGGCATGTAACATTGTATAGGTTCAAGGTACACAATGTAATGAGCAGGTATACGTGTATTGGAAGTGATGGCTATAATAAGGTCAGCTAGCACATGCATCACATGTAGTTATGACACATGTGTGTGTGTGTGTGTGTGTGTGTGTGTGTGGTGAGGGCTTTTAAGGTTTCCTGTCTTAACAACTTTCAAATGTCCAGTGCAGTATTGATAAGCATGGGGTGTTTTTACGGGCACAGATAGCAATGCATTGGCCAGAATGCAATTTCATGGCCACACCAATGGAAAGGGTGGCTGAGAAGTGTCATCTAGTCATGCGCCTTGGAGAAAAAGAAGACAACTTTTTGAAGTGCTCATGAATCTTTTCCACTTCCTGCCCCCCATCTTCCCCACCCAGGTCCCTCCTTGATCCTTGCACCTCTTCACCCCTGCACCAGCCCCCAGCACCTCTGCGGGGCTCCCTCCCACGTTGCCCCACTGACTCACTGCCTCCTTCTCCCAGATCTCACATGACCAGGAGGACTGCATCACCTTCAAAGTGCACCAGTTCTTTAATGTGGGGCTTATCCAGCCAGGGGCGGTCAAGGTGTACTCCTATTACAACCTGGGTGAGCAGCCAGCCCAGGGCCGGGAGTCTGAGGGTCCCCGGGATGTAGGATTTGGGAGTCCCAGGACTCTGTGAGCTGAGGGTCTAGGGGTCCCACAGTTCAGGACCTCGCATCATCAGGTCAGAGGGGCTGGAGTGGGGAATATGAGCCCCACAGGCATGGTCTTGGGTGGAAGCCCTAGCATTTTTGACAACTCCTACCCCTCTGCTCACAGATGAGACTTGCACCCGGTTCTACCACCTGGAGAAGGAAGATGGGATGCTGAGCAAACTCTGCCACAATGAAATGTGCCGCTGTGCTGAGGGTGGGTACACAGGAGCCAGGAAGTGGCAGGTCACAGCCCCTGGTGCCCCACTTCCATGGGGGTGATGCGAGGGGCCCCAGAAGCCCACGCCCAGTGGACACCAAGAGGGATGGGCCTGGGGCTGCTTACACCCAGGGGTGGTGAGCCCTGGGTGAGAAGTGAGACTTGGATCATGTCCCCTATCCACCCACCTTGCAGAGAACTGCTTCATGCAGCAGGCGAGGGATAAGGTCACCCCCGAAGACCGGATGGACAAGGCCTGTGAACCAGGAGTGGACTACGGTAAGGAGGGGACTGGGGCGTGCATGTGTGATATGTCAGAGTGATGCTGTATGTGTCTGTGGTTATGTGTGTGTGACTGGCTGTGAGTGGCCCTGGTGCATGTGACTTTATCCTGGGCTATGGTTGTGGGTGCCTAGTGTGTATGTGTGTGTGTGTGAGAGTTATGAGGAGCTTTGCTGCATGGAGAACCATGATTAAGATTGGGCTGGGTATGTACAGGACTGTGAAAAGGGTGGTTGTGAGTAGATGTGTGTGTGTGTATGAGAGAGAGGTTGTGGTATGGGTAGTCATGACTATGTGAAGTGCTGACGGTGACAGGAGTAGCTGTCCTTAGGTTTGTGATGAATTGTGAGTGGCTATAATTGTGTGCATGGCTGTAGGTGACTGTGTGGGATGGTGGTTGTGAGTGACTATGATCACATGTGGTGAGAGAGATGACACCTCTCTCTCTGTCTCACCTGTACACTTGTCTACAGGTGACAGGAGACAAGGAGGAGCTGTTCTGGTGTAGATGATGAGTTAGTTCCAGGCAGCTGTAATGTGCATGTGGCTGTGGGTGGCTGTGTGAGATGGTGGTTGTGTGACCCTGTGAGGCTGCTTGTGTGACTGGGGCAGGCAGGACCTGTTGCATGACGGACTGTAATCCTGCAAGTGTCTGCGTTGGGGGAGCCCTATGCCCAGGTGGGCTTGCAGGTGGGGTGCCCCCCAACCCTGCCCATGACCCATGCTGACCTCCTCCCCCTCCCAGTGTACAAGACCAGTCTGCACAAGAAGGAGCTGGCGGATGACTTTGATGAGTACATAATGGTCATCGAGCAGGTCATCAAATCAGGTCAGCCCTGTGCTGCTTTCTGCCTTTTCTGCCTCGTGCTCCCTCCTGCACCCCCACTCAGCTTCCTTCTCTCCCCTGCAGGCACGGACGAGGTGCAGGTTGGACAGGAACGCAGGTTCATCAGTCACGTCAAATGCAGAACAGCCCTGAATTTGGAGGAGGGAAAACACTACCTCATGTGGGGCCTCTCCTCAGACCTGTGGGGAGAAAAACCCAAGTGAGTGCTGGCCCTGCTCGTGCCTGCCTGCCTTTGCCCCACCCGCCCTTCCCCAAATCCCCCTGACCTGCCATCTGTCCCTCCTTCCCAGCATCGAGTACATCATTGGGAAGGACACGTGGGTGGAGCTGTGGCCTGATGCTGAAGAATGCCAAGATGAGGAGAACCAGAAACTGTGCAGGGACCTGGCCAGCTTCACAGAGACCATGGTGGTCTTTGGCTGTCCCAACTGACCCCCATCACAGTTCCCCCAATAAAGCTTCAGTTGTATTCCACATGATCTCACAAAGTCTGGGTGTCTTTGCGAGTGGGGAAGAGGCAGCTATGGTCCCTAGCTGCCTCCCCTGCATCTCAGCTCCATCCTTACCTGAAATCTCCAAGAAACATCATTTGCATTCTTTTTTATTTTTCATTTATTTTTATTTTCAGAGATAAGGGCAGGGAGGGAGGAATAAAGGGAGAGAAGCATCAATGTATGGTTGCCTTTCACCTGCCTCCAGCTAAAGACCTGACTGGAGACCTGCCTTGCAACCTGGTTATGTGCCCTGACTGGGAGTCGAACCAGTGTCCTTTGGGTTCACAGGCCAGTCTCAATCCACTGTGCCACCAGCCAGGCCTCATTTACCTCCTTGCCTGTGCTTTACACTCTCCCCATCCTCCCTAACCACACCTGTGCCTTCCCCTGAGTTCTCACCTACATGCTCACTTGCCTCCTTACTGCATCCTCACCTGAATTCTTAACTACATTCCCATCTGAATCTTTACCTCCTCTCTTACCTGCTTGCATACTCAACACTATTCACTTGTATTTTTCCATCCTTTTACATTTTTGCATCCCTTTGCCTTTTTTACATCTTTGTCAATTTTCCTGTATTTTTATTTATATTTTCACTTGTTTTTCTACCTGCCTTCTCACCTGCACCGTCTGCTGTATCCTCACCTGTGTCTTTATCAGCATCATAACCCGACAGTCCCCCTCCCCTTGCTCATCTGCATCCTCACCTGTTCTCATCATCAGCCTGTTTGCTCCTCCCCCACAGCTCACCATCTCCATCTGTCATCTCACCTGCATTTCCTTTTGCCCTCTGCACTCATCCCACCCTCCCAGTCCTCACTTTCTAGATGGGCCTGAGCTGACTCCATGCTTCTGGAGCACCCAGTGGGCTGGCTGAGCCCAGGAGGGGGCGGTAAGAGGCAAGCGGGGTGATATTTCCTTCTAGCACCCAATGATTGAGGGGGAAGGGTGAGTCAGCAGCTGAGGAAAGAGTGCAGGAGCTATTTCGGTCACAGCAGCACAAGTATTGTGTGGGGTGTGAAGGTGGGGAGGGCAACCACCAGGTTCAATGGAACTACCGGTTGCGAAGTGAAACTGGGGCCCCAAAGGCCTCTTCTAACCTCTCGATCCTCGAGGACTCTTGAGGGTGGGACCCATCATGGACAAAACCTTCCACCTAGAAGTCACCCCAGCACAGCCCCCTTCCCCTAAAGCCTGGCAGGTCCCAGAAACCTTCACCTCCCACTCCCAGGACTATGAGGGAACACATTCACAGTTCACCCCTGCTTCCTCCTGTCCCCAATTTGCAGAGACTTTAGTGGAGGGGAGACTTAAAGACCCTCATTACTCACCAGGTGTCCCAGCTGCCCTCTGCCTGCCCCTCTTCCCCCAGTACCTGTTCGTCTTCTCATTTCTTTTCTTGCTTATTTCCCCTTTCTCCTGCCTGTGTTCTGTACTCCTGAAAAGCACGGGGCTTCGCTGTGTTTGAGTTCCTGTGGTTCTAGGCTGTGAACATCACGGACAGGCGTGAGGAAACTTCCATTATGAAGGCAGTAGGGATGTTTCAGGCAGTGAGAAAGGGAGAGGTTTCCTGTGTGGGACCACCAGTGACGGTGTTTAGATGGAGGGGCAGTTCATTTCATGTGTGGGCTTAGCTAGGCCACGGAAACCAGTGGTTTGGTGAAACGCCAGCTAAATGTAGCTATGAAGGTTTTTTTGTTTTCTTTTTTTAATGAGATTCACACCTTTAAAGGCAGTTCACCTTTGATAATGTGGGTGGGACTCACCCAATCAGTTGAAAGGATGAAGAGAAAATAGTTTCCTACAGAAAAAGGAATTCGAGACAGCGGTGTAGAAATTCTGCCTGAGTTTCTAGCCTTCAGATCGAAGATGATAACATCAACTTAACTGAACCTCCAACCTGCTGGTTTGTACTCTGGGGATTTCAGACTTGCTGAGCCACACCATCCATGTGTCAATTCCTTAAAATCAATCTCTGCCTCTTCATATATATCAGAAAGATAATATAGATTAACTATAGATATAAATGAGATACAGATTAGATATCTAAAGCTAAATCAGTGTGCTCAAGATAAAGTGGCAAAATTTTAGTAAAATAAACACATACCATGAAAGCGTTATCTTTTGAAATAAATTTATTCTTATATGTAAATATATAAACATAGCCATTATTTTTTTTAATTGTTAGAAAAAGTCTCCATTTGCTGCAATAATAGACAAGCTTAGACTTTGGAATCTTGAGCATTCTTTAATGAACTTTTCTTAATCCATCAACATCATAATGGTTTCCATCTTAGCTTGGACAGCCTCTTGATTGAAATGAGGTTATTAACTTCTCTCTCACAAATGCTCCATACATAATAGTCTACAGGATTTGCATCTGGTGAACTAGGCAGCCAGATTTCCTTTGACCAGAATTCAGGAACTTTGACACTGAGAAATTCTGGCACCTTTCTGGCATTATGTGCTGGTGCACCATCTTGTTGGAAGATAAGATGACATCCATTTGTGACTTGCTTCATCCATGGTACAACTACTTCTTTCAAAATATCAAGGTAAACATCAGCAGTCACCTTCAAGCCTTGTAGAAGCAAATGCAGGGTCCTGATATCTCCTTCATTGCTGACAACACCTACCACCATCACTGTAGTAGGAAATTTTGTTTTCATGACAATTGGGACTTCATTAAAATTCTCACAGAGCCACCTGTTGTTTCTTCTGTTGATTGTTTGGTCCTGCTGAAAATTCTTTGCATCAGAGAAGAAAATCAGCAGGTTTTTTCCTTTGGGATTTTTCCATTTTGTTAGCAGTTTCTTTGATTTTTCAAAGCACCTTTCCTTTGTCTGCAGTGTCATAAACTGACCTCTTCTGAGAACATAAGATCTGTATCTGGTATCTTCAGCAGTAATCTTGCAAACTGCTGCATCCGACATCTGTAGTTCTGCTATGGAGCGCATTGACTTTCCTGGATCTTCATTGATGATCTCCTGGATTCTGTGTACAATATTTGGACTTGTGAGATCCTTGCATACCTTATGCATTTTCCTTCTTGATGTGGCAACATCAGGATCAGCATCATACACCTTCTTCACATTGTCAAGTGTACGTAAAGGGATGTTATTGAATTCTGCAATTTCCTTAGCAGTTTGCCCTGCATGCAGTCCAGAACTTATGCAGGTTGCTGTCAGAATTTAATACTTTATATCTGAAACAATGATGTTAAAGCCTAACCTTAGAAACAGAGTTTTCCAAAATTAATAAGAAACACGTGAAATAAGGAGATGCAACGTTATTGCCAATTCATCGCACCCTGTCTTGACTGAAGAATCCCCTCTTCACAGGGGAATCCCTTGACTACCTATATTTAACAGGGTTTTCTGGAGAAGCAGACCAATAACATATCTACATCTGTATATCTGTTTCTGTATCTATATCTTATCTAAGGCTATATCTATACAGCAGATGACAAGGAGGAGCTGGGAAAGACTGTTCTGGGCAGCGGGAACCATAAATGCAAAGGCCCTGAGAGATCAACTTGGGCAAGGGCCTCAAAATAGTGACAATTACTCAGTGTCCGTTCTAAGCTCAGGGAATGGCCAACTTCTCTTCAAAGGGCAAAATAGTAAATATTTAAGGCTTTGAGGAAGGAATGAGAGGTAAAATTGAGGGTACTATGAAGATACTTCCACCCTGCCCTGCCCTGTTTGTTTAAGATGGGCCACTGGGGTGGTGGGCATGACTTGAGCCCCACTGCTGAAGACATTCTCTGGATGAAGCATGATCAGTCTGGGGCTTGGCAGTCTAAGCAGGTGGAGGGGGTCAGGGGTGACCCCCAAGGCCAGTTTCCCTCTCTTCTCTGGATCTCAGCCAGACTGTCTCTCCCGAGGCCCAGCCATCTGGATTAGCTGGCCAGAGACAAAGTGACATGTTGAGTCACCCACCCCCAGAGTGAGATTCATCCACTTAGTGCCTGATAGTCACCAGCAGAGGACATTCCAACATGTAGGTGGTGGCCAGCATGGCCAGCAGAGAACATGGACTACGGTAAGGTTTGGGCTGCTGGCTAGAGAGGCAGAGTGGGGCTAGGGGGAAGGGGAGGACACCCCAGCTCACTCAAGTTCCACCGCTGAGGGCCACTTCTGTGGCTGTACGGAAACAGGAAGTTGGCTGGATTTGGCCCATGGGCCATAGTTTGCTAATAAGCTCAACAGAAGGCAGTTGGAAGATTTTAAACAGAGGAGTAATGACAGCTACCTGAAGTGTTTAAAAAGCCATTTCTCTCCTAGTTATGTACCCAAAGGATTGAAACCTGCTACCTAGACAAATATACATGTACAGGTTCACAGCAGATTGATTCACAGTAGCCAAGAGGTGGAAACACATCAACAGATGAATAGATAGTGGTCTGTCCACACAATGGAGCATAACTCAGCCATAACAAAGGAACAGAGCTCTCACACCACCATGTGGATGAACCTTGAGAACAACACAGTCAGTGAAAGAAGCCAGGAACAAAAGACCACATGTTGCCTGCTTCCACTCTTATGAAATATCCAGAACAGGTAATCCAATAAAGCAACAACACAGACTAGTGGCTCCCAGGGACCAGGAAGATTGTGGAATGGAAAGTGACTGCTTAATGGCTATGGGGTTTGCTTTGGGAACATTGAAAATGTTTTGGAACTAGATACAATGTACAAAATTGTAAAGGTATTAAATGCCACAAACAGCTCATTTTGAAATGGTTGGTTTTATGATATATGAATTTCACCTCAATAAACCAATAAGTACATAAGTGAGGTTATACTAGCTAGAGGACCAAGAATGAAAAATAAGAAGGAAACAAGAGGTGAAACAGGATGTCCAGCTGGAAAGCTATTGTAATGGTCCAAGCAAGAAATGGTGGGCGGCCTCATGTGTCAATCCATTCAGGCTACTATAACAAGATATCTTAGACCGACTGGTTTACACAACAGACATTTACCTCTCACAGTTCTAGGGGCTGGAAGCCAAGATCGGGGTGCCAGTTTGGTCAGGATCTGGGAGAGAGTTCTCCTGCCTTGCAGATGGCTGCCTGCTCACATGGCTGTATTCTCACATGGGAGACAGTATCTGTCTTGTGTGTCATCTTACAAGCCCAGTAATCCAATCAAATACCATCACACTGGAGGTTAGGACTTCAACGTATGCACTTTGAGAGACACCGACATTCAATCCATGGCACTTAGCTAGGGTGGTAGCAGTGGGGATGGAAACAGGTGGCTGAATTTGAGACCTGGTTTGAAGGCTGAAGTGTGGGATGTGAGGAACAACACAAATGGAGGGTCCAGAATGACTCCCAGGTCCTAGACTTATTTACCTGGCTGGATAGCAGTTCCACCCATGACTTTGAGTTGCAATCAAAACTTAAAACACACCTGACTGGCATGGCTCAATGGGTTGGGCATCATTCTGTAAACCGAAAGGTCGCTGGTTCGATTCCCGGTAAGGGCACATGCCTGGGTTGTGGACCAGGTCCCTGGTTAGGGGCACAAAAAAGGTAAACTGATCAATGCTTCTCTCCCTCTTTCTCCCTCCCTTTCCCTCTCTCTCAAAATAATTAACTAATTAATTTTATAAAACTCAAAATGCATACATGAATACATGCATGCACACACATATGCCTACACCTGCACATACCTGGATGCACACGTGTGCATACACCATACATGTATACACACACCCATACATGCCAAAATGTGTGAATGTGCACACATACGTGCACGCTTGCACCAGCACACCCCTCCATGTGCACTCATGCATGCACACATACATATAGCACACACGCATGCATACATACAACACACACCTATGCACAGACATGCAGGCACACATAAGCAGATGCACACCCACCGGCACATGCACACACAAACCACTCTTGTATTTTCTATCATTCTTATCACTGTGTAAAACACTGTATATTATTTTCTTATTGTCTTCCTCACCCAAATAGAATAGGAGCTCTGTAGGACCAGGGACTTTTATCTCTCTTGTTCATGGTTGTGCCCCTGCACCTACAACGGTGCCTGGCACACAGCAGATGCTTAATTAATATTTGGCAACCAAGCGAATGAAGCAGCCAAAAGGGAAACCTGGGGCCTCTGCTCTCTAGTCCGCACCTGAGTCACATCTTCAGCTGCTTCTGGAAAGTATGAGAGACTGTATGAGTGAGAGTGAGAAGGGGCTGGCGGGGGTGTGGGGACAGGAAGAAGAGGAGGGTGAGGGAGAAAAGGGAGGGGCTGAACCCCAGCTCTAAAGGCAGCCCCAGGACCCACGAGTGCTTGTCTGCAGCTTGTGAAGCCCAAGAGCATTGGGCAATTGTGGTTTTCCTCCCAGCCCACAGGGCCCAGCTATAGCAGCCTAGCCTGGGTGTTCGGGGCCTCATCTGCGCAGGCATGGAAGATACTGTGGTGCAACCTTCAGTGTTCGTGGTGGACGGACAGACAGACATCCCATTCACGAGGCTGGGGCACAGCCGCCAGCGAAGACCCTGCAGTGCTGCCCAGCTGGGTCTGGGGCTCCTGCTGCTGCTGCTGGTGGCTGGGCTGGCTGTGCAGGGCTGGTTTCTGCTGCAGCTGCACTGGCGCCTGGAGCAAAAGGTCACCCCACTGCTGGTGAGTGAGTCCCGGGGTCTTAATGCAGGCTGGTCTCCCATGTCCCTGTGTGTCTCTCTGTGCTTGGGTGTGCAAGGGAGGGAGACAGACACCGAGCAGCTTGGGGCAAGTTCATTCACCTCCCAGAACCTCAGTTTCCTCATCAGTAAAATGGGAATGAAAATAAGCGTGTCCACCTCAGAGGGACTAAAATACGATTTTGCGTGAACTGGGCCCATTCTTTTAAAATTTTTTATTTAACGTATTTATTTTTTGAAGGAGGGGAAAGGAGAGAAAAAGAGAGGGAGATAAACATCAATGTGTGGTTGCCTCACACACTTCCAACTGGGGACCTGGCCCACAACCCAGGCATGTGCCCTGGCTGGGAATCGAACAGGCGACCCTTTGGTTCGTAGACCAGCACTCAATCCACTGAGCCTCACACACCAGGGCCCAACATTCCTTTTTTAAATTAATATTGTGGATGCTAAAGGTGTACAACATATTTATTGATTTGATACATTTATATTAC
Organism: Noctilio leporinus; assembly: GCA_004026585.1. Taxonomy (NCBI): domain Eukaryota; kingdom Metazoa; phylum Chordata; class Mammalia; order Chiroptera; family Noctilionidae; genus Noctilio; species Noctilio leporinus. The sequence continues at coordinate 15,296 of PVIW01014011.1, read as the reverse complement.
AACATGATTGCTATTGTAGTGTTAGTCAATGTCTCTATGGTGTCATATAATTATTTCTTCTAGTTTGGGAACCTTAAAACCTAGTCTCTTAGCAAGTTTAATGTTGATAAAAAACAGTTTTATTGTCTGTAGCCTCTGAAACCAACTTCTGACATTGGGAATTATCGTTAGCCATCCCTGATCGCTATTATTGGAATTTTGGCTAATCCACTTCTGCCAAGTGTCTGGGAATCTCTCTGCATCAGTTTCCAGTTGGCCGTGGGTGTGACTGTCTGCTGGCCACACCTCTGGGTCTGTGTGTCCATGTCATGCCTACGTGGTCAAGACTTTGTGTCCTGTGTCTCCAGGTCATTTCTCTTTGTGTCTGGATCTGGTGGCCACATGTGCTGCTGTCCTGTGTACACATGTCCACACCCCTGCCCATCCACTGCCCATGGGTTAAAGTTGTGTTTGCTTCTAGGTCTCCGTGTGTCACAGACCCACCTAGGTCCATAAACCATGCATCCACATGTCTGCATCTAAGTGTATCTTGTCATTGTCATTTATAGATCAGTGTCACTTGTCCAAATATCCATGTTAGGATTTACGGTCACTTGCCTATGCATCTTCAATATTATTTATTGAATAAATCCTTATACAGTGCTTACTACTATCGCAGTGCCAGGCACCATGATATGCTTTATATATATGAATTCATTGAATCCTAAACAGGCATTCTTTATATGTCCATTTACAGAGGGGGAAATGGAGGCACCACATGGTTTCAAGGCTACTGATGAGGGGAGGTGTGGGCTGGTGGCCCTGGGTGTGGATCTGAGGGTGATGTTAAACCCATGATCTGCATGTGAGTCTGAGTGATGCCAGGTCTGGTCCCTCAGGTCCTCACTCTGTGCTTTTCTGCATTTTCAGGCGGGAGATGCAGAATCCCGGGAGCAGCTGACCCAAGGTGAGTCAGGGTGCTGGTCCCAGGGAGAAGCGTGGGATGGTTCCCACACTGCCCTACCCCCATTGCCCAATGGGATTTGCACAACAAACCCCAAGCTCAACAGGTGCCCCTCCCCCAAGCCTAAGAAGCAGAAGTTTGGGTCACTCCGGAAAGGGTGGGGTTGATGCCAGGAGGTGGACTTGATGATCTTTGGGAGGCCGGCCCTTACCCCCCACACTGCGTTCACCTCTGACTTCTGACTCTCTCCAGGGTGGAAGTCCCGCCAGGCCAACCCGGCAGCACATCTCACAGGTGAGGGGGACCCCCAGTCCTGGCAAGGGATGGAGGTCAGCGTGTTCTGGGGAGACCAGACAGACACACATCGAGTCAGAGCACTCATTTGTTTGTTCACTCAATATTTATTCAGAGTTGCCCAGAGCACAGGCCCTGCCCGTGTCAATGTATTTCTGACTTCATTCACTGAATAATCCTGTAAGCAGGGCTCACAGAGTGTCATACATCATAATGCACTTTATACACACTAATTCATCAAGTCCTAAGCAGGTACCAGACATAACTCCATCTTATTGATAGGGAAACGGAGACACACAGAGATTATAAGGCTGTTAGACCAGGATAGGCTCTGCTTTCTTTCCTCTATTCTGCTGCTTACAAGTTTTGGTGCTTTTGTCAAGTCCCTTCATTGCTTCCGGCCTCAATTTTCCCACCAGCGGTAGGGCAATAAGATGAGTTAAGATGTACAAGAAGCAAGTGACTTCCCTGCTCTGTGCCTCATTTTCCTGACCTACAAGAAAGAATAAAGTTCTCAAACAGCCTAGCACAGAGGTGGAGGCTCAGAGAGGGGTGGCAACCGACTTAAAGTCACACAGCAAGTGTAGGGCATGTGCTGACCCATCCCCTTTGTCTCCCTCCCCAGGAGCCAACTCTAGCTTGATCAGCATTGGGGGCCCACTGCTATGGGAGGCAAATCTGGGCCTGGCCTTCCTGAGGAACTTCCACTACCGTGATGGCGCCCTGGTGATTGTCCGCACAGGCTACTATTACATCTACTCCAAGGTGCAGCTGGGTGGCATGGGCTGCTCACAGGGCCTGACTAGCATCCTGCCCATTACTCATGGCCTCTACAAGCGTACTCCTCGATATCCCGAGGAGCTGGAGCTGATGGCCAGTCGGCGGTCGCCCTGTGGGCAGGGGACCATCTCCAGGAACTGGTGGGACAGCAGCTTCCTGGGTGGCGTGGTGCACCTGGACGCTGGAGAGGAAGTGGTCGTCCGAGTGCCAGACGAGCGCATAGTCCGACTTCGTGATGGCACCCGGAGCTACTTCGGAGCTTTCATGGTGTGAAGGAAGGTGTGACGATGGATTGGATGGGGGTCTGAGCACAGAGGTGGCTCAGGAGATAGAGAACCCAACAAGCAGAAACCTTGGAGGGTGACCCGGAGACCCCAAAACTCAGCAGCTGGGGAATCAGCAGGCACCACCAGGAGCCAAAAACCCAGCCACTCCAAGACGCTGGAGACAGCAGACACCTCTGGAGAGGACCAAAAGAAATTGAAGACCCCACCATGGACAACACCAGAAAGAGAGACCCAGACTTGAGGGCTGTAGGTCTCCAAAAGGGGGAAAGCTGATCTGCCTGATATTCAGGAAGGAAGGACGGGGTGGGTATTGATGCTTCTGATTCCGAGGGCAGTGGTACTTTGGGGGGTCCAAGGACTTGGCTGAGAACAGAAAACATCACCCTCCCCACTCTCACAAGTCGGGGTGGGAGGGGTGGGAGGGGTGGAATTTATCATCCGGATTCATCAACGTGAAGAGCCTGACCCCACCCATGGTCACTGTCACACTCAAGTTCCACCCACAGCCTTGTGGCCACACCTCGGCCTGGTCACTGGAAGCTACCCTCAGGGACACAGGCTCAGGGTATGCTGGTAAATGTTTAACATCCAGCTCTTCCAGTAGCGGACAGGCTTCCTAGCATTTATTTGCTCATTTCCGTGGTGTGAATGTTTCCACATGGCTGGTTTCTGACCACCAATATATCATCAACCTCTGGCTGTATCCTGGCACTACTGAGATGTCACAGCCTGCTAGCACACCACAGCTGTGCTTCAGCACTCAGGCCAGGGCCTGGCACAGTGGGCACTCAGAAGACATTTGAAGAAGGAAGGGACGGAGGGAGGAGAGACAGAGACAGAGACAGAGCATCTCTACAGCATCGCAGAGAGACACAGGACCCCATAATCTTACTCATTCCCAGCCATAGACTCAAGCACACAAAGCATCAAATTCTCACAAAACCACTTACAAGTCACAGACAGCATCACAAACACTTGGTCACTGACACTTCATGATAACCACATAGGACACACAACACACAAGTCAACATCACAACCCCAGGCACTCACATGGGCTATACAGTCACTCGCATGATCATTACATCAGATTTCCACATGTCACGTCACAGTCGGACTCATCATGTACACACTGAATCACTATGGCAAGCACGCGCGCACACACGCACACACACAGCCTGAGGGTCCTCTCAGCAAAGATGAACACGTCCTAGGATGAGGACCAAACTTTGCCTGTGACCCTGGGCCCCTGACCATTGGTCTTGGAATAAACAGCAAATGTTGCATTTGGGTCTGTCTAGTCTCAGGATTAGGGTGAGTTCTACAGATGGAGAAATAGGTGAAATGACCCCCAAGGTCACTTTATGGATAAGAAACCTGAACCCAGCTGGCTCTGCTCCATGCAGGAAGCTTGGGGAAAAGCAGAGACCTGAAGATGGGGTCTGCCTTCCCCTCAAACCCACAGGTACTGAGTTGGTTTACTGCAGACACTGGTACAGAGAGGCGGCCTGGAAGCTGGGAGTGAGTGTTGGGGAGGGGCAGTAACGCTATGCATTCGGATGGTCTGTGCAAAAGAACTCATCCTTTGATGTGGCTGCAATGAAATCCTACTTCCGAGGACCCTAGGATGAGAGCTCAGACTCCAGAGGTGAATAAATTATTATTGTTATTGTTGATATTGTTGTTGTCATTGCTGCCCAGTACAGGGGTGAAGGAAACAGGCTTTTCAATCTGAGTCCAATTCCGTTTCCTCACTTCTTGGCTGTGTGTCTTTGAGCAAGTTCTATACCACTCCATGTCTCAGTTTCCTCATCTGTAAAATGGGAGATCACAACAGTCCTTGACTCCTAGGTTTATTGTAAATATTAAATCAGCTCAGGCATGGAAAAAGCCATTTGGTTGCTGCACCTGGTACAAGGTCAGAGCTCTGTAAGAATGCAAGAGCCACAAGTGGTTTAGGAATACTAACAAGAGCACTTCTGGCTCACTTTCCTATGCCAGACATCTCATCTCACATCTTTATATACACACCTGGACAGGAGCTATTTCTGTCCCCATGCTCCTGATGTAGAGCTATCTCTGTAGAGGCAGGGATGCTGAGCCCACCCCCACCCCTACCCCCAGCAAGGACAAAGTGGCTTCACTCCTCTCGCCCTTACTGGTCTGGTAGGAGGTGGGACAGCCCCAAGGCCTGGCCCCAGCCTTCACTGGAGTTTCCTTTACTCTCATCATGGTCTTTCTGTTTCCGTGGCTTTGATGAGAAAACCAATATATGGGGCCAATGTGTTTATTGCAACCACGAAGGAACTTCCGCCTGGGGATGGAACCTCTCACTAAGCGTCCTCCAAAGATCATTCCTGGGAGGGGCCTCCCAGCCTTGAGGTAAAGGAAAGAGAGGAAGAGGGAGGGTGGGGAAGGAGGAAGTAGGAGTAGGGGTGTGGAAAAAGAGGGGCGGAAGGAAGGACGGAGGGAAGAAGGAAGGGAAAGCAGAGTGCACTGCAGGTAGAGTGTCTGCTGCAGGCAGGACACCCAGACCTGGTTTCTGATCATGTGTGGGGGCAGGAAGCCCCTAGCTCAGGCCACTAACCTATTTTTCAACTTCTCAGAAGTAGAGCTACTTGATTTTCGCTTTTACTTCCTGGGCTCCAGTATCTTTACTGATTTCACTCTCCCCTCCACCCCAATCAACTCGTCCTCAAGCCCTGAATTTTACCACCCACATCTTCTCCTCAACCCCTGGGCAAGGAAGCCTCCCCACTTTTTTTTCATCTCTTGTCAAGACTTACAAAGGTGGTAGAAGTAAAAATGATGTTGAAGTAATTTATTAATTTCCTATCATGAGGCTGTGCCCCTCCTGCTTAATGCTATTGTATTCAAATGCTGAGGTGCTTCCTCTCGGAGAAACAGAATGGTTCCTACTTCAGAGCCAGACCACCTGGGTTCAAATCTCTGCTCTGCCATTTGGCAGCTGGGTGATCTTGCAACTGTCCACTCTTGGCTTCTCTGGGCCTCAGTTTCCTCATTTGCAAAACAGGATGAATAGTGGCCTCTATGTTACCCTGGTTATTATGAAAGGACAGGACTTGAGCCTTTAAGTATTTTCCCAGAGCTTGGCCCATAAGGAGCCCTTTCATCCTTAGAAGGTACTCTTTTTGTAAGCATAGTTGTAATCACATGCTATTACATCAAAGGTGACCTTTCATCCACAGGACACTTCTGGACACTGAATGTATTTTTAAAATGGTAATGAGTAGCCAATATTTAAACATTACAAAACTTTGCGCACGGACAAGTCCAGATTTCTGGATTTTCTTGGAAAGTTGGAAGCTGCGACAACCCAGGTTGGTGTGGGTAGGGGCTGTCCTCTTTGAGGAGGGCATGAGTTCACCAGCTCACCACAGTCTCCACCACTTCAATTTCCATTTGTCCCCCACATGGAGGCTGAATGTCAGTTGCCTTTCCTCACCATGCCATGCTGTTGTTTTTCTTCAAGTAATAATGACCATTAATTATTGTAGGGACCCCTAACCCTCAGAGACCTTTTGGTGCCACAGGTGAAATGAATACTTCCCAGGCAGTTTGTGCTAGGAGGGGAAGGCTAGCTAGGGACCAAAGCCCCATTCACCCACCCCTAAAGGTTTTTACTGATCACACAAGTTTGGGAGAGCATGTACATACCATAAAACATTACCATAGAAGAATATTCCAAAGGAAAGGGGTTGTTAAGTTTAGATAAGGTGATACCAAGAACTCCAGGTGGTCAATACAATTTTAGGGAGGGTGAGATTACATGTGGATGAAGGTTTTAACGTTTGCTGCAGGTGTGATAATTAAGTCTAGGAAGTTTGGTCACAGGCTCAGACTTCAAAGGACTTGTGGAATGTTCTCAAGGCCAGATTCTCACCCTGGGTCCCCCTGGCTACAGCATGGGGACCTGTATGTACCCAGCTTTCCCAGTTTTCTGGTCAGGTCTTACAGGCTTGGCCTGGCCTGCACAGGGCTCCATCACTCGACACCTTCCCAGAGGGATCTGACAAATTATAGGTCATGCTTCTGATGTCCTCACTGGGTACCAGACACGTGCTAAGTACATTAATTCATAGTGGCTCATTTCATTCTCATAATGACCCTGCTATGATACCCATTTTATGGATTGGGAAGTCCAGGCACAAAGAGGTTATGTCACTTCTCCAACAAAGGTGAGACAGTGCATTACAAGCTGAGATGACCATTAGTCTCAAAAGAAGTGAGAGTTCATAGTTGTTATAGTGCCGCTATAACAAATTCTCACCAACTTAGTAACTAGAAACAGTAATGTATTACCTTGTGGTTCCGGAAGTCAGGAGTCAGACATGAGTCTTACGGGACTAACATCAAGGTGCCAGCAGGAAGGATTTACCCCCAAATCCTTTTCCCTGATATGCCTCTGTGGGAGCTCAAACTGACATGTGTGTAGGCCACATGAACCTCAACCCGCCAGAAATGCAAATCATGTAACTTCCTTTTTGTTCCCAATGCAGTTTTATTTGTGCAAAGAACCCTTTGCACCAGGATGCTGAGAAGTTGATTGCACCAGGAACCTGGGAACCACTCCTTCCCACATGCTCCTTTCCCAAGACTGTTGATATTCCAGGGAGCTCAGGGAATGCCCAGGCATTAAGGGTGAGGAAGGACTCGATCCAATTCCCATCCACACTTGGGCCAAGCATCAATGTGCTTCTGAGTCATCAGTCCCTCCAGTTTTGTACTTGTGATCTGTCAAGAATGGTGCAGTCTTTGCTACGCCTGAGCCTGGCAGATTTGGGGAGATGAGGCTAATCTTTGGCCAGGAAACTCTCTAAGGTTTCCTGTTGCTTCAACTACCCAGAGACACCATTGAGGCATTTCATATGGGGACCTGCAGTACCTCTGGGCTCTGCAGTAGGGAGCCCCCTGAGCACTTTCCATGTTTTTAGGGTTCTTTTTTCAAAATGCAGGACACAGAAACGCCCTCCTTGTTATGGATGCTGAATTGTGACCCCTAAAATTCATATGTTGAATCTCTAAGCCTCAACATCTCAGCATGTGACTGTATTTGGAAAGCAGGCCTTCAAAGGGGAACTTGAGATATAATGAGGTCATTAGAGGTTGCCCTAATTCAATGTGACTGATGTCTGTATAAGAAGAGACACACACAGAGGAAGACCATGTGAGGACAGCTATCAACAAGCCAAGGCTTTGGAAGGAGCCAGCCCTGCCGACACCTTGATCTCCGGCTTCCAGCCTCCAGAACTGTGAGACCACATTTCTGTTGTTTAGGCCCCTCAGGCTGTGGTACATTACTATGGCAGCCCTAGCAAACGAATACAACACTTCTCTTTCCACCAGTCCTAGGTAATCTTCTTCTTGACTGAGAAAGTAGGGAGAGACACTGGAGGTCTCATAAGTGAAAGAGAGAGGCAGGGAGGCAGAGAGAGAGATGTACAGTGGAAGCACAGGTCGGAGGAGTGGATGCAATTGCCAGGGGAGGAGGGTCCACTTGCCAGGCATGCAGGCAGCCTCTGGACGTTGGAAAAGGCAAGGAAACAGACTCATCCCTAGAATTTTCAAAAAGAATACAGCCCTGTCGATACCTTGGTGTTAGCCCAATGAAACTGATTTGGACTCTGACCTTTAGGATGGAAAGGTAAGCAATTTGTGTTGTTTTAAACCTCTAAGTTTGTGGTAGCCTGTTCCAGGAGCTGTAGCAGACTCCTACAGCAGGGATTTGGGTGGCACACCACAGCATCCATGAACGTCCACCCTGAGATCCCTGTGCTTAGTGAAGAGGTTCGCTACATTTGGGGGAAGCCACTGAGCGAGTCCTGTTGGTCTCTACACCAACCTCAAAATGAAAGTAAATGGGACGAGCCACAGCTTCCACGGCTACAGCTGAATCTCCTAACCTCAGCCAGTGCTCACCAGCTTCCTCTCCCACCAACCATCTAAATTCCCTCCACCCTCAGCTGGGGCTTCTGCTGTTCCCTGCAGCTTGCCCAGTGGGGTAACCCAGTTCCTCATCCTGAGGTGTCGGGCACTGGGGTCACTATGCTTTCAGACGTTCAAGAGTGACACGAATTTCTGCCAGTCCGCTGTGATGCCATATTGCACTTCATAGGCTACTTTGATGGGTAAAGGGTGTGAAGCAGAGCAATTTGGGAGACTCCCACTATCCTTGTTTTCAGGGACAGAGAAAGCGTATTAACTCCTGATCTGCTCAGTTGTTTCCAAGCACCAAGAGCTTAGCAGGCAACATCTCTTAACCTTCACAACCCTACAAGGTCGCTGCAATTATTGTGCCCTCGCTACAGGAAAGGAAACTGAGAGCCCTGGCTGTGGCTCCGTGGATAAGGCGCCGACCTGAGAACCCAAAGGTTGCTGGTTCGATTCCCCAGCCAGGGCACATAACCAGGTAGCAAGCCAGTTCTCCAGCCAGGTCCATAGCTGGAGGCAGGTGAAAGGCAACCATACATTGATGTCTCTCTCCCTCTCTGCCCCTCTCCTTAAAAACAATAAATAATCCAGCCTACTCATAGACCCTTTGCGTTATCCATTCCTGTACTAAAAGACACATAGTTTGTTTCATAGTATCATCTTCACACATGTCTTTTGGTGCCAGGGGTCCTCTCTCGCAGGTCCTGGGTGCTTTCGGATGAGAGTTGGAAGAAGGGGGCTAAGCCCTATGCGTTGACCTCCATCCCAGGACCGCAGGTATTAAAAATCCATGATTTTCAACACGTTTTCCTGTATGCTGCAGCCCATCTCCTACTTCTGGACACTTTCACCACAAGTTGGCCCTGAGGACTAGCTAGCCACTCTCCTTGGGGACTCTTCTATGTCACTCTGGTCAAGTCCCTTTGACTCACCAAGCCTATGTTTCCCCAGCTGTACAATACAGGGGAAAAATAGCGCATCCCTTACTAAGTAGTTGGGAAGATTTTTTTTTTTTTTTTTTTTTGCAAGGGTTGGGGGAGGTTTAAAGATACATTAATGAAGGTATAAATAGTTTTTCTCTTTGTGTTCTTTTTTTGAGGGATAAAAATTTGAAATAATAATTGATCTTTCTCCTTTCCTTCTCCTGATCTAACTTTCCAGTTTGCCAGTTCCTGGTTGAATGAACTCAAACACCTAACTTAACCTCTCTGTGCCTCAATTTCTTCATCTGTAAAATGGGAATGATTAGATCCCCACTATTTCATAGCTTAAAATACAACCACCATTGGCTGGGCATAGTTAAGACATGACAAGTGCTTAGGTGAGTGGATCTTGGCTTAGATTAAGTGCTCAATAACACTGACCATCATTGTTAATGTTATTATTATTTATTCCTCTTGCCCCTTTCCCCATTCAAGCAGTAGTCAACTTTGCATATTCAGTCCTTCCCAAGAGAGATGGCGGAAAGCAGGAATAACCTCTGAGTCTCTTCCTGGCATCAATCTCCAAGAGCCTAACACAATAAAGAGGTTTGGAGTTTGGCCAAAATTGGGAGGATAAGTAAGAATAATATTGAAGAACCACCACAGGTTCAGAACCCCCATGAGACCCACTGAAGTTGGTGTTGTTCCTGTGTCAATTATGGGTGAATAGATGCCACATTAGTGAGTAAAATCATTCTTCATGTGTTCTTATTTCAACCCCTGCAGACTCCATAATTATGTCCCCTTTTTCATTGTTAATATTTCTAATTGGCACATTTTCTTTGTTTTTTCTTGATGGGTGTTACCAGAAGTTTATCTTTTTTCTTCTTTTCAAAAAACTAAACCTTCTTATTATGTATTTTCCAAATTTCCTGCCCTTATCTTGACTATTTTCTTCCTTCTGCTTTCTATGGCATTATTCTGTTATTTTTTTTTCTAAAAACTCTTAATTCAATACTCAACTCACTGATTTTCAATTAAGGCACTCAATTTTTCTCTAAGTGTTACTTAGAGAAAAAGCTAGAGGTCATAAATTTGATATGTAATGATTTTCTTTAAAAAAAGATTGTACATATTTACTTTTACAGAGAGGGGAAGGGAGGAAGAAAGAGAGGGAGAGAAACATTGATGTGCAATTCAGTTGCCTCTCAAATGCCCCAAACTGGCCTACACCACAACCCAGACATGTGCCTTGACCAGGAATCGAACCAGCAACCTTTCAGTTCACAGGCTGGCTCTCGGTCCACTGAGTCACACCAGCCGGGCATGATATGTAATGATTTTCAGTTCTAGAGATAAAAACATTGCATTACTGTGTTCTGTTTTATCAATGAATTTTATCTGCCTTTTTCCTTTTCCATATTATGAATTTTGAGATTCTCATGACTGTTTATTACCTCTTGGTGCCAATTAACAAAATGGCCACACTTATCCTTAAAGACTATAAGTCTTCCTAATGGATAATTTTTTAAAAAGAGCAAAAGGAAGGAAGAAGAAAGGAAGGAAGGAAGGAAGGAAGGAAGGAAGGAAGGAAGGAAGGAAGGAAGGAAGGAGGGAAGAAAGAGAAAGAAAGAAAGAAGGAAAGAAAGAAAGGAAGGAAGGAAGGAAGGAAGGAAGGAAGGAAGGAAGGAAGGAAGGAAGGAAGGAAGGAAGGGAGGGAGGAAGAAGGAAGGAAGGAAAGAAAGAAAGAAAGAAAGAAAGAAAGAAAGAAAGAAAGAAAGAAAGAAAGAAAGAAAGAAAGAAGGAAGGAAGGAAGGAAGGAAAGAAAGAAAAAGAAAGAAAGATTCTTCAAGCATTTTAATATTAATTTTTTTAACTGAGGTAAAATAAAATTTACCATATCAATCATTTTTAAGTGCACAGCACTAGGATTAGGTACATTCATGTTGTGCAGCCATTACCACCGTCCATCTCCAGAACTGGCTCATCTTCCCAAACTGAAATTCTGTCTTGACTAAACACTAACTTCCCACCCCTGACCCCACCCCCGCCCCTGGCTCCCACCATTCACTTTCTATCTCTATGAATCTGGCTTCTCTAGGGACCTCATGTGAGTAGAACCATACAGAGTTTGTCCTGCTGTTTCTGGTTTCTTTCTTTCTTTCTTTTTTAAGATTTTATTTATTATTTTTTTAGAGAAAAGGGAAGAGTGAGAGGCAGAGAGGGAAAGAGACTTCAATGTATGGTTGCCTTTTCACCTGCCTCCAGCTACAGACCTGGCTAGAGACCTGGCTTGAAACCTGATTATGTGCCGTGGCTAGGAATTGAACCAGCGACCTTTGGGTTTGCAGGCCTGCACCTTATCCACAGTGCCACCAGCCAGGGCCTCTGGTTTATTTCACTGAGCATAATGACTTTAAGGTTTTTCCATGTTGTAAATAGTATCAGAAAATTTCCTTTCTTTTAAAAGTTGAGTAATATTCCATTGTAGGTATATACCATATTTTACTTACCCATTCATCTGTCAATGGACACTCAGGTTGTTTCCACATTTTTACTGTTGTGAAGAACCCTGGTCTGAACATCAGTTTACTACTTTGAGTCCCTGCTTCCAATTCTTTTGTGTAAGGGATCAGAAGTGGAATACAATAGAATATAGTAATTCTATTTTTTAATATTTTGAGGAATCACCATGCTGTTTTCCATTGTAGACATACCACTTCACATTCCTTAGAGTTTCCCAAGCCTTTTTTAGTGTGTATTTTGCTTTGGCTCTGTGATGTTCCATATATGTGGCCATGTGATCAAACTGTGTATTACATTGTTGAAATCTGTATCTTTACTTTTTTGTCTGCTTAAGCTTTCAAGCTCAAGATAGATGCTTCATAAATCTCCCTCTTTGGTGGTATAATTATCTAATGTAAGGTGTTTTCATTACATTAGATTCAAATTCTGCACAGCATTTTATATTAATAGTATAGCTTACCATCTGAATGTTTGAGTAGTTCTGTCATTTTTTGCTTCATTGATTGTTCTCACAATCAATGTTTTAAATACACATTTAGAATTGTTATATTTTCATGACAGAGACTTACTGTATTTTTCACACTATAAGATGAACCTGGGTTTAGAGGAAGAAAACAAGAAAAAAAATCTGAACCAAATGGTGTACTAAACTATTTAATAAAATATAACAGAATAATATTTCAACCATGTAAAGTGAACAGTAGTCAACAGCAGTATTAAAAACCATCATCACTGTGATTAACAAATGAGGAGAGACTTTAAGTTTCAAGTACTCTTCTAGTTTTCTGAGGAGCCCAAGAACTCATCATTGCTAGTGTCAGAATTTATGAAGCTTAGTTGTTCACAATCACTGATATCACTTTCCTCACTATCTTCATATACGATACTATCTTCAGGTCCATCTAAGGCATTGCTAATGCCACATTTTTTGAATAACAGTACAAAGGTTTCATCCTTCACTGAGTGTCATGATGTTTTCACTCATATGAGTAATAGTGGGCCTCTTCATTTGTCCAGTAGGTGTCAAATCATGATTACCAGCAGCCATCCATTTGTTCTGCTTTTGTCACATAAAGACTTTAAATGGTTTGTTGATGGAAGCATTGCAGCTGGCTGGTAAGACCCCAGGAATTACAGCTAGATGAGTCTTCACTTCTTTAAAGCTCTTCTTTGTAGTTTCTCTAACATGCGCTCTAAAATGGCTCTAAAAGCGCTAATAAACAAGCCTCATATCCATTATTATCCTCAGCTGATTCCACAGGTCAGCGGTTGCAGATGGGAGTGTCAGGCAGCTCTCTGCACTCTCCCAGGTCCCAGGGCAAAGGTAGGTGGCAACTGACCAGACACCCTGAGATTCAGCGGTTAAATGAGACATTTCAGCATCCGGGGGGGTTTCAGTGGGCCCACCACTTCCTCTTCTAACAGCTGTTGCCACCACTGTAAGGTCAGGTAATACACATCACAGTCTGTGACATAATATTTGCTCCATAAGACGTACAGACATTTCACCCCCACTTTTGGGGGGGGAAAACATGTCTTATGGAGCAAAAAATACAGTAGTTATCTCTAGTAAGGCTTTGTACATCGAAGTCTATGTTGTCTGATAATAAAAGGGTTAAATAGATTTTCTTTTTGGCTACTTATATCCTTCAATTGGCAATTTGGTATAGGTTTTATATTTAAATGTAAACATATTGCTGGAGTTGTTTTTTTTTTTTTTTTCTGATCCTATCCAACAATATTTGTCTTTTCTTTTGAGTATTTAGACCAACACAGTCTACAATGTCAGCCATCTCTGTAGCTGCCACAATCAAAAGATTTTCATTTGTTTGTTTTTTAAATTTCATTCATTATTTTTAGAGAGAAGGGCAAGAGGGAGGCAGAGAGGGAGAGAAGCATCAGTGTATGGTTGCCTTTCACCTGCCTCCAGCTATGGACCTGGCTGGAGACCTGGCTTGCAACCTGGTTATGTGCCCTGGCTGGGAATAGAACCAGCAACCTTTGGGTTCGCAGGCCAGCGCCAATCCACTGAGTCACCAGCCAGTACTGAAGGGATTTTTTTAATGGTGAAATTAATTTTAGCAATATATTTAACAATGTATCCAAAATGTTATCTCTTCAAAATTCAGTGAATATAAAAATTTTATTAAGAACAAGTTCAGGCCATTCACATTTCAGGTACTCTGTAGTGACATAGGTCCTCGGCCACAGCCTGGAACAGCATGGATTTAGACCATGTTAATTCAATTACTGTTAATGGACTTATTTTTGTGCTTTCTATTTCTCCTTTTCCATATTGCTTTTTCTCTCCTTTCTTGCCTTGTTTTGGATCATTTTTTCTCATTCTAGTCTCTTCAACTTAGTTCAGAAATGGCCCCACTTTACTCCAACCCTTTTGGGCACTTCCGGAGATCCTTTCATTTGTAACCTCAATCTATGAAAGTCTAACATTGTTCAGTCTTTTTCATTTTGAAGGCCTCCGAAATAATCTTCCTGCACCCACTCTCGCCCCCTGCAGGCCTTCTCCCCACAGTGGAGTAAGATTTTGGTACACTTTTTTTTTTTTTTTTTTTTTTTAACCTGTCATGTTTAAAATGATACATAGTCTTTGGCAGACATCTTTTTGACCAGAGAAAATTTTAGAATTAAATATCTTCTCACACCCTTCCAAAAATGAAAATTTCTATCTAATAAAGAACAAAACAATTCAAGTATCATGAGAAGCAAAATGTTTGAAAGGACTGTGAATTCACTTTTTATTTTTAGTGGTTAAAATATCCCACATTAATTTTTTTATTAAGGTATAATTGACAAGCAAGAAAGCAGTACATAGCAGAATGGGGAATGCAGTCAATAATATTGTAACAACTATGTATGGTGCAAAGTGAATATTAGAATTATTGGGGGGATCACCTCATAAATTATATAAATGTCTAACCACTGTGCTGTACTCCTAAACCTAATATAAAATAAAACTGAATGTCAGCTATAATTTTAATTTTGTATTTATTATTTTTATAGAGAGGGGAAAGGAGAGAAGCAGAGAGGGAGAGAGACATCAATGTATGGTTGCCTTTCACCTGCCTCCAGCTACAGACTTGGCTGGAGACCTGGCTTGAAACCTGGTCATGTTGTCCTGGCTGGGAATCGAATCAGTGACCTTTGGGTTCACAGGCCAGCGCCTTATCCACTGTGCCACTAGCCAGGGCTTCCTCCCTTTTTATAGCTGAAAAATATCCCATTGTCTGGATATACCACATTTTGTTTATTCATTCATTTGTTGATGGACACTTACATGCCTTCCCTTTGGTAAATAATGCTTCAATAAACTTGGAAGTACAGATATCTCCTTGAGATCCTGATTTCAATTATTTGGGGTTGGTACCCAGAACAAGAGCTGATCGATGATAAGATGTGAAGAATAGCCATATTGACTTCCATTGCAGCTACACCATTTTGCATTCCCACCAAGAGTGCATAAGAGTATCAATTTCTCCACATCCTCAACAATACCTGTGATATCTCACTGTTTTTTTTTTTAATTTTATTGTTGTTGTATTACATCCATCCCCTTTTTGCTCCCCTCTGTCCCCC
>PVIW01014010.1:0-25094 GCA_004026585.1 Noctilio leporinus | reverse complement strand
TTTGTCCTTCACTGACTGGCTTATTTCACTAAGCATAATACTCTCCAGTTCCATCCATGTTGTTGCAAAGGGTACAAGTTCCTTCTTTCTTTCTGCTATATAGAATTCCATTGTGTAAATGTACCAAAGTTTTTTGATCTAATCATCCACTGATGGGCACTTAAGCTGTTTCCAGCACTTGGCTATTGTAAATAGTGCTGCTATGAACATAGGTGTGCATAGGTTCTTATGAATTGGTGTTTCAGGATTCTATGCCTTAACATCTTTTAATTTTTCAACTTCTTTGTAGATTTTGAGTTTTTAATTGAAATGTTATGGAGAAAATCATAGATTCACAAACATTATAAGAAATAATATGGAGAGATCGTATGTACACTTTAACCAGTTTTTCTTATTGGTAACATTTTGCAAAACTATTGTCGTATAATATCACAACTGACATATTGGCATTGATACAACCCATCAAGCTTATTCCTTATTCAGATTTATTTAGTTTTACTTATGCTCATTCGTGTCTTTGTGCATGTGTGTGCACACATGAGCAAATATGCAGTTAGTTCTTTGTGCGCTCATCAGTTCTTTACAAATTCATCATAGGTGTAGGTTTGGGTTTCCATGACTAGTCAAGATTCTGAACAGTTTCATTAGCACAAGGGTTCTTTCTGGCTTTTTGTGACCACATCTATCTCCACTCTCTGTCTCCCACCCAAGCACCTCCAATCCCTGGCAACCGCTCTTCGGTCACTGAAAATATGTAATATAAATGGAATCATATAGTATGTGATATTTTGGGATTGACTTTTTTCACTTGTTCCCTGGAGATTTGTCCAAGTTGTTGCATGTATTTATCATTCATTCTTTTTCACTGTTGAGCATTGTTCCATGATATGTATGTAACTGCAGTTTGTTTAACCATTTATCTATTGAAGGGCATCTGAAATGATTCCAGTGTTTGGCTATTGCAATAAAAGCTATTACTACCATTTGAATACAGTTTTTTATTTTGTGTGTGTGTGAACATAAATTTTTATTTTTCTGGAATAAATGCCCAAGGGTGTGGTAATTGAATGTTTAGCTTTATAAGAAACTATTATCTAGAGTGGCTATCCTGTTTTGCATTACTTCCATGGTGTATGGATGATCCACATCTTCACCAGCATTTGGTGTTGTTCCTGTTCTTTATTTTAGTCATTATGAGCAGTGTATGGTGATATCTTATTGTGGTTTTAATGTGCATTTCTGTGATGGTTGATGATTCTGAACATCTTTTCATGTAGTTATTTACCATCTGTTTGGCCTTTTTGGGAAATATTTGCTCACTTTCTAATTCTTCACGTGCATGAACATGTGTGTGTTTGTACCTGTGTGTATTTTATGTTTTGAGAGTTCTTGATATGTTTTTGATATACTAGTTACTTGTTGGAAGTGTGGTTTATAAATATTCCTCAGTGTTTAGCTTGTCTTTTCATGATCTTCACATGGACTTTCACAGAGAAAAAGTTTTAATATTTAGGAAGTGCAGTTTATTTAATTTTCTTTTTATGGACTGTACTTTTGATATAAAATTTAGCAACTTTTACTCAGCCCTAGGACTGGAAGATTTTTTTCCTATTTATTTTTTTCTAGAAGTTATATAGTTTTACGCTATACAGTTAAATTTGTGACCCATTTTGAATGAATTTTTGTATAAGGTGTGAAGTTTAGTTCAAGGTTTGTTTTTTTTTTCTTTTTTCTTTTGTGCTTTAGGATGTCAATTACTCCAGAATCATTTGGTGAGAAGTCTGCTATTTCTTCACTGAAATGCTTTTGTACCTTTCCTAAAAATCAGTTGAACATATTTATGTTGGTCTATTTCTGGGTTATCTGTTATGTTCTATTGATTTATGTGTTTATCCTTCTGCCAATACCACATGTCCTTATTACTAGTGCTATATAGTAAGCTTTAATATCAGATTGAGTGATTTCTCCCAATTGATTCATCTTTGTCAACATTTTTTTAGCTATGCAAGGCCTGTGCTTTTTCATATACCTTTTAGAATAAGATGTTTACTGTGATGATTAATTTTACGTGTCACATTGACTGGGCCTCAGGATGCCCAAATATTTGATTAAATGTATTTTGGGTGTGTCTACATGGGTCTGTGGGTGTTTTGGATGAGATCACCATTTGAATCCCTAGATTGAGTAAAACAGATTGTCCTCATCCAATGTGGGCTGGCCTCCTCCAATCCATTGAAGGCTTGAATAAAACAAACAGACTGAGTAAGGGGAAATTTTCTCAAAAACTGCTCTGCCTGAGTGCCTTTGAGTTGTGACATCAGTCTTCTCCTGTGTTTGGACTCAGACTTAGGCTATACTATTGAATTTTTAGTTTGTAACAGAAGGTCTTGGGACTTCTCAGCCTCCTGAGTCATGGGAGCCAATTCCTTGTAATCTCTCTCTCTCTCTCTCTCTCTTTCTCACACACACACACCTGTACACACAAACACACATTAGATCTATGTTACACTTTTAATAGGAATTGTATTAAACTTATAGATCAGTATGGAGGGAATTGACATCTTTATTAGGATTTATAAATTCATGAGGAAAAGAATAATCTTTTTATGCTCCAATATTTCCCCATTGTTATTTCTTCCTTCCTGATGCTCCAAGATTTTTTCTTTTGTAATGTTTTTCATTTGAAGACATTTCTTTAGTCAATATTGAAATATGGGTCTGGAGTCTGGTAGGAACAAATTCTTTTTGTTTTCCTTTTACTGAGAAAAGCTTTATTTTTCCTTCATTTCCAAAATATACTTTTCACTTGATATAAAATTTGCACTTGAAAAATGTGACATCCTTCTGGCCTTTATGATTTTACATAAAAACTCTGTTGTTATTTCAATTGAGGTTCTCTTACAGGAAATGTATCATTTCTCTCTGGTTGCTTTCAAGATTTTAAATATGTCTTTGGTTTTCAGAAGTTTAATTATGAAGTTTCTTGGCATGAATTTCTTAGAGTTTATTCTGTTTGGGGTTTGCTTAGTTGCTGAGTCTATAAGTTTGTACCACTGGTCATATTTGAAGAGTTTTCATTCATTATGTTTTTTGAACACTCTTTCAACCCTACTCTCTTCCTTCTCTTATCTTGGGACTCTCATGATATGAATATTGAATCTTTTGATATTACCCCACAGATCCCTGAGGTTCTGTTCATTTTTTTAAAACTGTATTCCTCTTGGTTATTCAGATTGGGTGAAATCTATTTAGTGTCCTCAAGTTTATTGACTTTATCCTCTGTCATGTCCACTTGCCTATTGAGCATATCTAGTGAGGATTAAATTTTTTTTCTGTTATTGTATTTTTTACTCTATAATGCTAATTTGTTCTTATTATTTTTATCACTTAAATCTTTACTAAAATTTTGTATCTTTTATTGTTTCAACAGAATTTGTAACTGATCATTGAAGCATTTTTATGATATCTTCTTTGAAACAATGATCTTGTTAGGTAGTTCCAACATTTGATCCATCTTTATGTTGGTATAGTTGATTGCCTTTTCCTATTTGAATTGAGATTTTTTCCTTGATTTTTGGTATGACAGGAGATTTTTAATTCTATTTTTAAAGTATATTTTATTGATTATGCTATTACAGTTGTCCCAATTATTTCTCCTTTGCCCCATCTGCCCAGTACTTTCCTTCCCTTCAGCAATCCTCCCTCCTTTAGTTCATGTCCATGGGTCATGCATATAAGTTCTTTTCTTTTTTTTCTTTAATGTTCTTTGGCTTCTCCATTTCCTCTATTCTTCGTAACCTCCCCCATTCTATTCTGTAACCATCAATGTGTACTATTTTTTCTTTCACATCCAGACAATTCATTTAATTATTGCCTTCTGTCAGCTTCTCAAATCATATTAATACAAAGTTTTTTTTTCATTTTTCCAAAATGCCTACATTAGTTCATTTGTTTAAAGAATTACTCTTTTAAGTAATGTGAATTGCAATATTACCAAACACAGGCAAAACTACATTTACACCCATACATATTTTTACACATAAAATAAAAAGTACATACTGGATTTTGAAGAGTTAATACAAAAAATTTAAAATATGCCAATAGCTTACATAATTATTACATGTTAAATAATAGTATTTTAGATATATTGTCACAAAAGTAAGAAGATTTTTTCTTCTTTAATACTTATTTTACTCTGGAATGCTATTTTTGTGAAATATATCACAGAAATGGTGTATTGCAGAACACACTTTTGTGAAAGTTGTCCTAGAGACAGTGCCAAACCCATAGTAAAAAATGAATTTGGTTTTTGAGTCCTCCCCTCTCCAATTTGGTTTTTGAGATCCTCCCCTCTCCAATAACACAACTCAACTTTATTTTAAGCTACTGGAACTACAACTTTTTTTTTTTTTTGAGTTTTCCAGCTTAAATAGATTTATTTATTTAATTATTGATTGATTGATTTACTTATTTTGGCTGTGCACAAGTCTTACTTCTTTCTTCCCCCCACCCAAGATTTTATTTATTTATTTACTTATTTATTTATTTAAAAATTTTATTGTTGTTGTATTACATCCATCCCCTTTTTGCTCCCCTCTGTCCCCCTCCCCACCCACCCATTCCCCCCAAAGTCAATTCCACCTGTTGTCCATGTCCATGGTTCCTTTATACTAGGTTCTTGTCTAAGCTGCTCCCCTTCTTTGCCTCTGCCTCCCCCCTCCCCCCAACCCCATTCCCCTGACCACTGAAGGCCTGTTCCTTGTATTCATATACTTGGTTCTGTTTTGCTTGTTTGTTTGTTTTGTTCATTAGTGTCCTGTAATGGGTAAGACCTTATGCTATTTGTCTTTCACTGACTGGCTTATTTCACTAAGCATAATACCTTCCAGTTCCATCCATGTTGTTGCAAAAGGTAGGAGCTTCTTTCTTTCTGCTATGTAGTATTCCTTTGTGTAAATGTATGAAAGTTTTTTGATCCATTCATCCACTGATGGGCACTAAGGCTGTTTCCAGCACTTGGCTATTGTAAATAGTGCTGCTATGACATAATACTCCTAGGTATGTAGGCTCTTCTGAATTGGTATTTCAGGGTTCTTTGGGTATAATCCTAGCAGTGGAATCTCTGGGTCAAAAGGCAGTTCCATTTTTAGTTTTATGAGGAAATTCCATACTGTTTTCCATAATGGCTACACCAGCCTGCATTCCCACCAACAGTGCACCAGAGTTCCCTTTTCCCCACATCTTCACCAACACTTGTTGTTTGTTTTGTTAATGATTGCCATTCTGACAGGTGTAAGGTGGTATCTTATTGTGGTTTTAATTTGCACCTCTCTGATGGCTAGTGATGTTGAGCATTCTTTCATATGCCTTTGGGCTCTTTGTATGTCCTCAGAGAGGTGTCTATTCAGGTCCTTTGCCCATTTTTTAAATTGGGCTTTCTGTCTCCTTGGTGTTGAGTCATGTAAGTTCTTTATATATTTAGATATCAAACATTTGTCTGAGATTTCACTGGCAAATATATTCCCCGATACAGTTGGTTCCCTTTTAATTTTGCTGGTGTTTTCTTTAGCTGAACAGAAGCTTTTCAGTTTGATATAGTCCTATTTGTTTATTTGTTCTTTTATTTCCTTTACCCTTGGAGAAGTACCAGTGAAAATATTTCTGGGTAGGATATCTGAAATTTTACTTCCTATGTTTTCCTCTAGGACTTTTATGGTGGCATGGCTTATGTTTAAGTCCTTTATTTATCTTGAGTTTATTCTGGTGTATGGTGTAAGTTGGTGGTCTATTTTTATTTTTTTGCATGTCGCTGTCCAGTTCTCCCAACACTACTTGTTGAAGAGACTGTTTTTACTCCATTTTATATTCCTTCCCCCTTTGTTGAATATTAACTGACCATAGAGTTCTGGGTTTATTTCTGGGCTCTCTATTCTGTTCCACTGATCTATATGTCTATTCTTATGCCAGTACCAGACTGTTTTGATTACAGTAGCCATTACAGATGTCCGGTATTGTGATTCCACCTACCTTGTTCTTCTTTCTCAAGATGGATGTGGCTATTTGTGGGCATTTTTGGCTCCATGTAGACTTATAAAGTATTTTTTATTTATCTGTGAAATATGTCATTGGCATTTTAATTGGGATTGCATTGAATCTATAGATTGTTTTGGGTAGTACGGACATTTTAATTATGTTAATTCTTCACATCCATGAACATGGTATATGCTTCCATTTATTTGTATCTTTCTTCATTTCTTTCTTCAATGTTGTGTAGTTTTCTGAGTACAGGTCTTTTACCTCCTTGGTTAAGTTTATTCCTAAGTATTTTATTTTTCTTGTTGCTATGGTAAATGGGATTTGTGTTCTAGCTTCTACCTCTGATATTTCATTATTGGTATATAAAAATGCTTTTGATTTCTGAATATTGGCTTTATGTCCAGCTGTTTTGCTAAATTTGCTTATTAGGTTGAGTATGTTTTCGGTGTAGTCCATCAGGTTTTGTATGTACACTATGATGTCATTTGCAAATAATGACAGTTTGATTTCCCCCTTTCCCATTTGGATGCCTTTGATTCTTTTCTCTTGTCTGAAAGCTATGGCTAGAACTTCCAAAATGATGTTGAACAGAAGTGGAGAAAGTGGAAAGCCTTGTCTTGTTCCTGATCTTAGGCGGAAAGCTTTTAACTTTTGCCCATTGAGTATGATGTTGGCTTCAGGTTTCTCATATATGACCTTTATTATGTTGAAGTAGGCTCCCTCAATTCCATTTTGCTGAGGGTTTTTATCATAGTTGCTGTACTTTATCAAATTCTTTTTCAGCATCTATTGGTATGATCATATGGTTTTTGTATTTCATTTTGTTTATGTGGTGTATTAAGTCTATTAATTTACAAATGTTGTACCATCCTCGAATCCCTGGAATGAATCCCACTTGATCATGATGTATGCTCTTTTTAATGTATTGCTGGATCCTGTTGGTCAGTATTTTGTTGAGAATTTTAGCATCTATGTTCATCAGAGATATTGGCCTGTAGTTTTTTTTCTTAATTGTGTCTTGACCTGGTTTTGGGAGTAGAATTATATTGAAAAACTCATAGAAAGAGTTTGGGAGTCTTCCCTCTTCTTGGATTTTTTTGGAATAGGTTGAGAAGTATAGGATTAGTTCTTATCTAAATGTTTGGTAAAATACACCCGTGTAGCCATCCAGTCTGGGGCTCTTGTGTGTTGGGAGTTTTTTATTACTGCTTTAATTTCACTAGTTGTTATTGGTCTATTCAGGCTTTCTGCTGCTTCTTGATTTAGTTTGGTAGATTACATGTTTCCAGAAATTTGTCTATTTCACCCAGATTGTCATATTTCTTGTTATATAGTTGCTTGTAACAATTTCTTACAATCCTTTGTATTTCTGAAGTATCAGTTGTGATTTCTCCTCTGTCATTTCTGATTCTGTTTATGTGAGTCCTCTCTCTCTTTTTCTTGATGAGTCTGGTTAAAGGCTCATCAGTTTTGTTTATTTTTTCAAAGAACCAGCTCCTGGATTTATTGATTCTTTGAATTGTAGTTTTAGTCTCTAAGTCATTTAATTCTGCTCTGATCTTGATTATTTCCTTCCTTCTACTTGCTCTGGGTTTTGTTTGTTGTTGCTCCTCTAGTTAATGCAGCCTTATGGTTAGGTTTTTTGTATAAGCTTCATCTAACCTCTTTAGGTAGGGCCATATTATTATGAATTTCCCTTTGGACTGCCTTTGCTGTATCCCATAGGTTTTGGGCTGTTGTGTATTCATTGTCAGTTGATTTCAGAAACTTATTGATTTCTTCTTTGATCTCATTGTTAACCCATTCCTTACTTAATAGCATGTTATTCAGTCTCCATGAGTTAGAGTGTTTTTGTTTTTTCCCCTTGAGGTTGGTTTCTAGTTTCAATCCATTGTGATCTGAGAAGATGCTTGGTATGATTTCAATTTTCTTGTATTTTGGAGGCTTGTCTTGTGACCCACCATGTGGTCTATCTTTGAGAATATTCCATGTGCATTTGAAAAGGATGTGTATTTTGCTTCTTTGGCATAAAATGTTCTGTATATATCAATTAAGTCTATTTCATCTGGAGTGTTGCTCAATGCCACAATATCCTTGGTGTTTTTTTGTTTGTAAGATCTATCCATTGTTGATAATGGTGTATTAAAATCCCCTCCTATTAGTGTGTTGCTGTCTATATCCTTCTTGAAGTTCTCCAAGATTTTCCTTATATATTTGGGTGCTCCTATGTTGGGTGCACCCCAACATAGTAAACCCTATGTTTACTAGGGTTATATCTTCTTGCTGGATTGTTTCCTTAAATATTATGAAATGTCCTTTGTCTCTTTTTATGGCCTTCATTGTAAAATCTATTTTGTCTGAAGTAAGTATTTCTACCTCAGCCTTTTTTCATGTCCATTTGCTTGATATATATTTTTCCATGCCTTCACTTTCAATCTGTGTTGATCTTTTGTTCTGAGGTGGGTCTCTTGAAGATAGGATATACATATGTGGGTCATGGTTTCTTAATCTATTCAGCTACCCTATGTCTTTTGATTGGTGCATTTAATCCATTTACATTAAGGTTATTATTGATAGATACTTGTTCATTGCCATTTCCCCCCTTTGTACCTGTTTTCCTCTGTGTGTGTATGTGTGTTTCTTCCTCTTTTTAAAGCACACCCTTTAACATTCCTTGCAATGCTGGTTTGGTGTAGATGTATTCTTTTAGCCTTCTTTTGTCTGTGAAACTCCTTATTTCTCCTTCCATTTTTAATGAAACCCTTGCTCGGTAGTGTATTCTATTCTTGGTTGCAGGCCTTTGTTTTCCATTACTTGGAATATTTTTTTGCCATTCCATTCTGGCTTGTATTATTTTTGTTGAGTAATTCTTTGATAACCTTGTATGTTATTTGCTGTTTCTCTCTTGATGCTTTTAGGATTCTCTCCTTGTGTTTGATGTTTGCCATTTTAATTATGATGTGTCTTGGAGTGGGTCTGTTTGGGTTCATCTTCATTGAGACCCTCTGTGCTTTCTGAACTTGAGTAATAGTTTCACTCACCATGTTAGGGAAATTTTCTATCATTACTTTTTTGAACAGATTTTTCACTCCTTGTCACTTTTCTTCTTCTGGGATCCTTATGATATGGCTTTTACTGCATTTCATGTTGTCCTGCAGCTCTCTTAAAACCTTTTCATTCTTGTTCAGTCTTTTTTCATTCTGTTGCCCTGTCTTGGGATATTTTTTTACATTGTTCTCCAGCTTGCTGATCCATTCCTCTGCTTCCTCTAGCCTTCTATTGTATTTTTCAATTTGGAAATTGTATTCTTCATTTTCTCCTGGCTCTTATTGATAGTTTCAATGGCTTTTTAATGCTGGTGTAGTTCTCAGTAAGTTCCTTGTAGCTTCTCTGGAGTTCTTCATAGTTCCCCTGGAGTTATTTGTAATTTTCTTTAAGCTCACTGAGCTCATTGAGTTTCTCTATCATCATTATTTTGAATTCTATATCTGATAGTTTGCTTGCCTCTGTTTCATTTAGCAATCTCTCTGAGGATTCCTCCTTTTCTTTCAGTGATGGACTGTTTATTTTTCTCCCCAGTTTTAGGTTTCTCTTCTTGTTTGCATTTGCTTTTATAGATTGGCTTTTTTTAGTTCCTGTTTGTGATGTGACCCTCAGTTGCATAGAGGTGTAATATCTTTACTTTACTTTAAAGTAATATGTTTACTTTAATATCTGACCTCTGGTGAGGTCAGATCATTCCATAGTCTGGGCCTAGTCAGTCTGTTGGAGCCAACCAGAGACTCTCTGTTTTTGTCTGTGCCCTTCAGTTTTTAATTCAATTGATCTGTGCTCAGCTATCAGGTGTAGACACTGCTGGGCAGGACCAATTAGCTCTGTTGTAAACCAATTAATCTATGATCAGTGATCACCTTAGCCACCACTGGGCAAGGCCAGTTAATTAAGTTGTAATCTAGTCAGACTGCGATCAGCTGCCAGGCTCAGGCACTGCTAGGCTGGACAGAATGATTCAGTTGTAATCCAATGGATCTGTGATCAGCTGCCAGGCAGAGGTGCAGCTTGGTGAGACAGATTCAGTTGTAAATCAATGAATCTGTGATCAGCCTCTAGGTTCATGAACTGCTGGGCTAGACAGCAAGGTTCAATTGTTATCCAATAAATATGTGACCAGCTGCTAGAATCAGATGCCACTGGTCTAGACAGAAAGATTTAATTGTAACCCAATGAATCTGTGATTAGTCTCCAGGCCCAGGTATCACTGGGTGAGATGGACCAACTCAATTATAGACCAATGAATCCACCAAGCTAACATGCCGCTGTGTGGGACTGACTGACTGACCCAGCTATAAATCAGTGAGTTTGTAACCAGCAGACAGGCCCAGGCACCACAGGGCAGGGCAGATTGCTTCCAGTGGGTGGGGCTATGAGTACTCCTCACATGGAAGGCTCTGGGCACAGTATAGTCTACTTGAGGTATGGGCAATGGGTAAGCACTGGGATCTCCACTTCTGCTTCCCCACTTCTCTCCTCCAAGCCACCACTGCATACTCCCCAAGTGCCTCCAGTCCACTCTGCCCTCCCCTCCACTGGAGCCCAGATTAAGTGGGTGCCAATGTATTTTCTTTGCCGTTCTACCCTAGTAGTTCTCTATCTCTAGCACTCTCTTAGGCTAGTAAAACCTGCAGTTTTTTGCCCTTTTCTGCTGTATGCTGTTTCACTCTCTGCCATGTTGCTGTAGGCTGGGAAACCTAGCTGAGGGACCAGAACCCATCCTTCTCAGGTGGAGCCCCCAGCTCCATTTCTTCAGCTGCTGCCTCCTTTGGGGGCCCAGCCAGCCCCCTTGGGTTTCCACGATTCCTACCTGTCTTGTTGTGATGAAGCATCTCTGTCTGTGGTTATAAAGCTTCTTTCTAGCTGATGTTCTATTCTTAATATCCCCCTATCTATTTTGTATTACCAGTTATGTTTTTTGATCGATACACTTTTTTCCCCATACTCCCCCTTCCCTGTCCACTGACAACCCCATATCTATGGCACTGTTCCTGTTCTAGTTATTTGCATCATTTTTTGTTTTAGATTCATTTTTTCATAGTTATGAATTTGTTATCATTTTACTGTTCACAGGTTTGATCATCTTCTTTTTTTAAAATGTGTCCCTTTAACATTTTGTATAATAAGGGCTTGGTGATGATGAACTCCTTTAACTTTACCTTGTCTGGGAAGCACTTTATCTGTCCTACCATTCTAAATGATAGCTTTACTGGACAGAGCAATCTTGGCTATAAGTCTTTGTTTTTTATCACTTTGGATACTTCCTGCCAGCCCCTTCTTGCCTGCAAAGTTTCTTTTGAGGAATCAGCTGATAATCTTATGGGAACTCCTTTGTAGGTAACTCTCCTTTTCTCTTGCTGCTTTTAAGACCCTTTCTTTATCTTTAATGTTTGACATTTTAATTATGATGTGTCTTGGTGTGGTCCTCCTTGGGTTTGGCTTGTTTGTGACTTTCTGTGCTTCCTGGATTTGTATGTCTATTTCCTTCACCAAATTAGGAAAGATTTATTTCATTATTTGTTCAATTAAGTTTTCAATTTCTTAATCTACCTCTCCTCCTGGCTGCCCTATGATTTGAATGTTGGCATGTTTAAAGTTGTCCCAGGGGTTCCTAAGCCTCTC
This sequence comes from Noctilio leporinus, assembly GCA_004026585.1. Lineage (NCBI taxonomy): Eukaryota > Metazoa > Chordata > Mammalia > Chiroptera > Noctilionidae > Noctilio > Noctilio leporinus. The sequence continues at coordinate 13,385 of PVIW01014010.1, read as the reverse complement.
CTCATTTTTTTATTTTCAATTCTTATTTCTTCATTCTTTACTGGTTGACTATTTATTTCTTCCTTATGTTCCAAATTGTTGATTTGTACCCTGATTTCCTTCCTGTCACTGTGGGTTCCCTGTGTATTTTTCTTTATTTCATTTTGTATAACCTTCACATCTTCCTTTATTTTGTGTCCATATTCAACCATTTCTCTGAGCATCTTGATCACCAGTGTTTTGACTGCTTCTGATAGGTTGGCTATCTCTGTTTTGTTTAGTTCTTCTTCTGGGGTTTTGTTTTGTTCTTTCATTTGGGTGATATTTCTTTGCCCCCTCAATTTGGCAGCCTCCCTGTGTTTGTTTCTATGTATTAGGTAGAGCTGCTTGGGTTCTGTGTCTTGGTAGTATGGCCTAATGAAGTAGGTGTCCTATAGTGTCTAGTGGCCCAGCTTCCCCTATCATCCAAGCTGGGTACTCAAGATATGTCCTTGGCATGGGCTGAGTACACTCTCCTCCTGTAGTTGAGCCTTGGTTGCTGTTGCAAAACAATGGGAGGGATTTACCCAGGCCAGTCAACTTCATGGACCGGCTGTGACCACTGACCTCTGTCTTCTGTGTATAATCAGTTGTGTAGAGGTAGAGTTGTGGTACCCTGACATGGTCTTTAGCTGTCCCCTGGGTGTGCTGGCCCTGGGGTTTCCCAGGTGGTACAAGCTAAGGTCAGCCCCCATCTGTGTTTAGCCAGTGGCACCTTGCCTGAGCTATAAAACGATCTGAGATGGCTGCTACTTGTGCTGGGCTTGGAGATCCCCAGGCAAAGCCAAGTTGAGAATCTAAATTGTCTGCTGGTAGTGCAAGGCCTGGAGCTCACTGAGGCCAGCTGTTGTTTCTTTGATAGGATTTAGGAGGTTGTGCAGCATGAGCCAAGACCAGCTATTCCTATGGAAAAGCAGCTTGGGTGGGCCTGTAAGTTGTGTGGGGCAGAATCTCTGAGATCTTCAAGGTGGGTCAAACAGTGTTAGCCAGGTTACTGGAGTCTCAGATATGGCACCAGCTTGCTGGGTCTGTGGGTGGGAGGGTTTTAGAAAAGAGACAGAGCTCAGAATCAGTTGGAGTAGGTAAGTCCATGTGTGGGCTCCTTAAGATGAATTGCTTGGGGCTCCAGCAGTTTCTTTCATTGACTCAATTTCTACTGGTATTGCAGCCAGAAATCTTCCTGGCATTGGAACCCTGGGCTTGGGACCTGTGGTGTGGGGCTGGGATTCCTTGCTCTTGAGATATCCCTCCCAAATTTTTATCCACCACACATGGATCTGTGCCCTTCCTACCAATCTGGATGGATCTGGTTTCTTTAATACCATAGACTTCCATTCAATTGGATTACTGACTGTTCTGGCTGATGGTTGTTCTATATTTCAGTTGTAATTTTGATGTGGTTGTGCGAAGAGAAGAGCCATGTCTGCCCATGTTGCCATCTTGACTGGATCTCCTTCAGTTTTGCAATAAATGACTGTTTTTCTCTTGCCCTGAATATGGACTTCAACATGTACCTCTCATTTTCATGATGATTCTAACCTTATCTCACCATATTAGGTTTGTGTAAAATCTTAGTTCTAGATTGTTGTGGCTATACTCACATCTTTGATTTTTTTTTTTCTTATTTACTCATATATTTCCCAGCAGACTCCTTAATTTATGTTTCTTCTGGCTAGAGTATGGCCTTTGTGTTTTCCTCAGAGAATATACTGAGTTCTTGCTTGCCTATTTTTATCATTTATTTTGATCTTCTCTTTAAACATTTAACATTTCAATATAAAAATACCAGTTTTAAATGTTTTCTTTCTCCTAAAACCATAAATATGTTATGCATTGCATTTCTTTGTGTTCAGAATCATTGTTGAAAAATCTGATGTTAATTTGATTGTTGTTTATATGTAGTTTTTTTGCCTAAGAGAAAGGTTTTTTTTTAAGAAGGTTTAAAATTTTTATTCCTTGCTTTTGATCTTAAGTTAGTCTATAATATGTCTAGATTTTCTTTCCCCCCTTTTAATTCATCCTGCTTAGTGTAACATGAGCCTTTTCAGTCTGAGGGCTTCCAACTTTCTTTAGTAGTTCTCAATTATTATTCTTTGAAATATTTCCTCCCCTCTGTTCATTTTCTCTCTTTACACAACTCTTATTAAACAGGCATTGATATTTTTCTTTCTATGTATTAAATCTCTTAGTTCTCTTTTATATTTTACAACTCTTTATTCCTTTATGATACCATTTAGCATCAATCTGATCTTACAGTTTGCCTGTTTGCTCTTTAGCTGAATCTATTCATCTATTCAACCCATATTGTTCTTTATTGCAACTTTGATGTTTTTCATAATGGAATTCCCAGTAGCTTCTTCTTTATGGCTGTGTGTTCCCACTTCATGCATCTATACCCTCCCTTTTCTCTTAGATCATTATTATAGTAACTTTACATTCTTATTATTTCTAATATTTTAATTATTTTCCCTGCTGTAGTTTATCTTTTTAAAAAATAAGAGTTGTACTTTTTAAATATTTTCCTCTGTGAACCTGTATTCTCCAGAAGCATCAGCTATTTTGACTATTATACATACTGAGGGGGAGTAGATGGCTCCAGCTTGTGCCCCTCCAGGTGACTCTCTGGTGTGTGGGCTTTCGGGGTAGATAGATCACTTCAGAATATACAACCCTGAAGGAGAGCCATTGTACAAGTGCTGAACATGAACCACCACCATTCCTTCCCTATGAAGTGACCCTGATCCCTAGGGAAACCTCCCTTAGGTTTTGATCCTATTCTTTGTAGGGTGTGTGTGTGTGTTGGTAGTGTTAAATTCTGGGTGAGCTGATGTCTGTACCTGTTGTCCTCACCCTGGTCTTCACTCTACCTGACTTCCAGCTGCAGCTGGGTATAGTGGCTGATGACCTACCCTGGCTCACACTCCTTCAGGGTGATGACAGTGTGAGCAATGTGGGCTCTCCTCCTGCTTCTCATGTCCTCTACCTTATATTCTTGCCTGCATGTCTCCTGTTTGTCTATCTCATGTCATCAGGATTGGATTTGAAGGAGGATGCCATTGGCCCTAGATTGTTCATGTCCTTTCTGCAAAGGGGAAGTTAGCTCTAGGACATTTCATCCTCTTAAGACTGTCAGCTGATTTCTCAACAAAAACATTTTAGGTCAGAAACAATTGGCGTGAAATATTTAAAGTGATGAAAAGCAAAGACCTACAACCACAACTATTCCACCCAGCAGGGCTATCATTTAAAATGGAAGAATGTGTTATCCAGGTCCATCCATGCTGTTGCAAAGCTAAGTGAAATTAGCCAGTCAGAGAAGGAAATACCATATAATTTCATTCATATGTGGAATCTAATAAACACAGAAAACTAACAAGCACAATATCTCACTGATAGAGAGCAGGCTGACAGCTCTAAGCAAGGGTGGGTTGAAGGGCAGAGGAATGGAGCAAAAAATAAAAAGAGCCCTGGCTGGTGGCACATTGGATAAGGAGCCAGCCTGTGAACCCAAAGGTCATTGGCTCGATTCCTAGCCAGGGCACATAACCAGGTGGCCAGCCAGGTCTCCAGTCATGTCTGTAGCTGGAGGCAGGTGAAAGGCAACCATACATTGATATCTCTCTCCCTTCCCCTCTGTCTAAAAGTAATGAATAAAATCTTTATTTAAAATAAGTAAATAAAAAGAACTCATGGACATGGATGACAGTGTAAAGATTGAGGGGGGGAAGGGAATGCGTGGAGATGGAGAATATATAAGGATAATAAATGGTAATGGAAAAAATACAATAAAATAAACTATTAAAAAAGTTGAAGAAGACCAGCAAAACCTAAATGATTCATTACCATCAAAACCAATATTACAAGAAATGTTAAGGGGACTTCTTTAAGAAAAAGAAAAAAAGAGAGGGAAGCATATTTATAAAGAATAAAAAGGTGCCTTGACTTACCAAGGCTCAGTTGATTGGGTATTACCTCACAGAGCAAATAGTCACTGGTTCAATTTTCAGTAAGGGAATTGATCAATTCACATGCTGGGATTGATGGTTTGTTCCCTGGTTGGGGCATGCACCAGAGGCAACTAATCAATGTTTCTCTCTCATATCAACATTTATATTTCTCTCTCTCAAATAAAATAATATTTTATGAAAAGAATAAAATAGTAATAAATATGTACCTATAAATTATGACTTTAAATATAAATGGAGCAAATGCTCCAATCAAAAGACATAGGGGCACCACTGGCCCCGTGGTCCCACGTTTTCACTTCCTTCCCTTCTGAGATGTATCTTGGTCGCTGCTCTCCTTGTTGCCTCAGGCGATCAGCTTTGGACTGTGCAAATTTGGTTTTTAAAACTTTTTGTTCCTTTTGGTGCAGGCTAATAAAGTTAAAAAAAAAAGACATAAGGTAGTTAAAAGGATAAGAAAACTGTGTATATAATATCTCCATATCCAAAGGACCCACCTCAGAACAAAAGTAAAGGAATTGAAAAAGATATTTCATACAAATGGAAACAAAAAAGCTGGAGTAGCAATACTTACATTGGATGAAATATACTTTAAAACATAGCTATACTGAGACATAAAAGGACACTGCATAATGATAAAGATTAATCCAAGAAGAGGATATAACCCTTATAAGCATTTAAGCACATAAGAGCACCTAAATATATAAAGCAAATATTGATGGACATAAAAGAAGGGAATGACAGAAATACAGTCATTGTAGGGAATTTTAACACCCCACTCACATCAATGGATAGATCTTCCAAACAGAAAATCAACAGGAAATAGAGGTCTTAGATGACAAAATAGAACAGATAGATTTAATTGATATCTTCAGAGCATTTTACCCCAGAGTAGCAGCACATGCACTCTTTCAAAGGGCATAGGGAATGTTTTCTAGTATACAGCACATGTTAGGACACAAAACAAGTCTCAGTACATTTAAAATGACTAAAATCATATCAAGCATATTTTCTGACTATAATGGTATGAAACTAGAAATCAATTACAAGAAGAACACTGAGACTTCTGGCTAAGGTGTAGGTGTAGGTAGACATGTGGTGTCTCCCTCCACAACTAAGAAGGAATACATCTACCTAAAAAGTAGAGACAACTAGAAATTCCAAAAAATCAAGTTACACAGAAATCCAATAAACAAAGATATAAAGAAGAAATACTCATTCAGACAGGTAGGAGAGGTGGAGCTGGGACAGAGAGGATGTGGTTTGGTGGCATGGTTTGTCAGCACAGTGGCTGCAGTGGGATGGTGGCTGTGGCCAGCTGGCAGAAAGTTTAGTCACACATTAGAAAAAATAGGGACACCTGGCAAGAGCTTCTAGCACCAGACCAGCCTGGGCAGCTTATGGCTCCAGTGTTAGGAGGAAAATAAAAAGCCCCAATTGCTTCTGACTGTAAAAAACCAGTGGGGATTGGAATGGAGGAAGAAACTGCCAGTCTCTCAGCAGAGTCTGTTTGTTTAGAGGTCCTCATAGTCCTGGAACATTCACAGATCCACCCATTCTGTGAACCATGGCCAGGGCAATAGCTAGAGAGGTGCTAGTCCATGCAGCAAGAAGGATAAGTGCCAGGAAAAAAGGAGAAAGTGTCACTGTTCTGTATCAGACCCCTCCCCCACATACAACACTACAACATGGTGAAATGAGTCACCCATACTGATGAATACCTAAAGCTGCATCCCTTTACAACATAACAGGTGTGACAGATCCACTTAAGAAACAGAGGCTAACATAGGAGCCTGCCAAATTGAGGAGACAGAAAAGTGTGGTTCCAAAAAGGAAATAGATCAAGGTTCCAGTGGGAGAACTAAGCTATGAGGCAATGGCCAATCTAACAGATTAAGAGTTTAAAAACTCTGGTGATAAAGATGCTCACAGACTTGACCGATATGCTTGAGTACAACAAACACCGAAGGAAAGATATGAAAGTTAGGCTCAGTGAAACAAAGGAAAACCTACACAAAACCAATGGTGAAGGGAAGGAAACTGGGGTTCAAATCAATGATTTAGAATATAAGGAAGAAATAAACAGCCAACCAGTATAGAAACAAGAACTGAGAAAATGAGGAGATGCTTAGCAACCCCTGGGACAACTTTAAATGTGCCAACATCTGAATCATAGGGGTTCCAGAAGTAGAAAAGGAAAAGCAAGAAATTGAAAACTTGTGTGAGAAAATAATGAAGGAAAACTTCCCAGATTCGATGAAGGAAATAGGCATACAAGTCCAGGAAGCACAGAGAGTCCCAAACAAGCTAGATTCAAAGAGGGTCACACCAAGATACATCATAATTAAAAATGCCAAAGATAAAGAGAAAATCTTAAAATCAGCAAAAGAAAGAGTGTTACCTACAAAGAGGTTTCCTATAAGACTATCAGCTGATTTCTCGAAAGAAACTTTGCAGACAAGAAGGAACTAGAAAGAAGTATTCAAAGTGATGAAAAGCAAAGACCTACTACCAAGATTATTCTCTATTCAGCAAAGCTATCATTTAGAATGGAAGGGTAGATAAAGTGCTTCCCAGACAAGGTAAAGCTAAAGGAGTTCATCATCATGAAGCCATTATTATATGAAATTTAAAGGGACTTAAGAAAAAGAAGATAAAAAGTATGAACATTAAGTTGACATCAAACTATCAACAATGGAATCTAAAAATATTAAAACTAAAACAACTAAGTAAACAGCCAGAATAGGATCAGAATCATAGGTATGGGGATCATTTGAAGGGTTATCATCTGGGAGGGGGAAGGGGAAAAAATGAAGAAATAGTGCATGGATTAGGAAACATAAATGGTGGGTACAAGATAGACAGGAGGAAGTTAGGAATAGTATAGGAAAGGGTAAAATCAGGGAACTCATATGAATGACCCATGGACATGAACTAAAGGAGGTGGGATTACATGAGGGAAGATGTGTCCTGAGTGGAGGAGAGCAAAGGGAAAAGAAATTGGGACCACTGTAACAGTATAATCAATAAAATATTAAAAAAAGAAGAAGGAACTGAAAAACACAAATATATGGAGGCTCAATAACATGTTACTAAACAATGACTAGATTAACAATGAGATCAAGGAAGAAATCAAACTATACTTTGAGACAAATAAAAATGAAAACAGAACAACCCAAAATCTATGGATCACAGAGAAAGCAGTCCTAAGAGGAGATTTCATGGCACTACAGGCCTATTTCAATAAATAAGGAAAGTTTCAAATAACAATCTAATCTTACATCTAAAGGAACTAGAAGAAAAAAAATACAACAAGTGACCAGCAGGAAGAAAATAATAAAGCTCAGAGTAGAAATTTAAAAAAAAGTAGAGCCTAAAAATGCAAAGGATTAATGAAACCAAAAGCTAGTACTTTGGAAAAAATCAACAAGATTAATAAATCTTTGTATAGACTCATCAAGAAAAATGGAGAGAGAACACAGAAAGTAAAATCAGAAATGAAAAAGTAATAACCTAATAACTGACACCATAGAAATACAAGATTGTGAAAAAACATGAACAATTATATGCCAATAGATTGGATAATCTGGAAGAAATGGATGAATTCCTAGCATTGTACCATCTTTTAAGATTGAGTTAAGAAGAAACAGAAAATCTAAATAGACTGATTACAAACAATAAAATCAAATCAGGAATCAAAAACTTCAATGAACAAATGTCCTGGATCAATAACTTCACAGGTGAAGTTCACCAAACATATAAAGAACTAACACCTATCCTTCCCAAACTATTTCAAAAAATTCAAAAGAAGGGAAAACTCCCAAGCTCATTTTACAAGGCCAGCATTGTCTTAATTTTAAAACCAGATAAAGACACTACAATGAAAGAAAATTATAGGCCAATATTCATGATTAACATAGAAGCAAAAATCCTCAACAAAATATCAGCAAACTGAATTCAGCAACACATGAAAAAGATCATATATTATGGAATTTATTCCAGGGATGCAAGTTTGGTTTAAAGTCCACAAATTAATTAACATGATACATCACATAAACAGAATGAAGAGTAAAAATCATATGATCATATCTATAGATGCAGAAAAAACATTTGACAAAATCCAGCATCCATTTATGATAAAAACCTCTCAGCAAAGTTGGAATAGATTCAACATGTCTCAGCATAATAAAGGCTTTTTATGACAGGCCCACAGCTAATGTTATACTCAATGTGGAAAAAGTAGAAGTGGGTTCCTTTAAGGTTGGTAACATTATAGGGATGTCTACTTTCACTACTTTTATTCAACATCACTGGAAGTTCTAGCCACAGCGATTAGACAAGGAGAAAAATATAAAAGGTATCCAAATTGGAAAGGAAGAAGTAGAACTTTCATTATTTGCAGATGACATGACAACTCTGTATAAAGAACCTTAAAGATTCTATCAGAAATCTACTAGAACTAGTAGAATTCAGTAAACTAGTGAATTCAGTAAAATAGCATGATAAAATAAATATTCAGTAATCAGTTGCATTTTTATACACCAATAACAAACTATCAGAAAGGATAACTAAGGAAACAATTCCACTTACAACTGTATACAAAAACAACAAACAATAACAACAACAAAAAAATACTAAAAGGTAAAGTTAACCAAAAATGTAAAAGACTTGTACTTAGAAAATTATAAGACATTGAAGAAAGCAAGTGAAGAGGATACACATAAATGGAAGCATATATCATGCTTATGGATAGGAAGAATTAACATTGCTGAAATGTCCACACCACCCAAAGCAATCTATAGATTCAAAACAATTCCTATTGAAATGCAATGACATATTTCACATAGCTAGAATAAATAATCCAAAAAAATTATATGGGACCACAAAAGACCCTGAATAGCCTCAGCAATCTTGAGAAAGAAAAACAAAGTTTGAGATGTTAAGCTACCTGATATCGAACAATACTACAAGGCTACAGTAATTAAAACAGCATGGTACTAGTATAAAAACAGACATATAGATCAATGGAACAGAATAGAGAATCCAGAAATAAACCCATAACTATATGGTCAATTAATTTATGTCAAAGGAGGAAAGAAAAAATAATGGGGGTAGAGACAGATGATTTAATAAATGGTGTTGGGGAAATTGGACAGATACATGTAAAAGAAAATGAAACTAGACCACCTTCTTAGACCATATACAATAACAAACTCAAAATGGATGAAAGACTAAAATGTAAGGATTGAAACCTTAAAACTCATAGGATAAAATGTAAGATGTGAAATCTCTGACATTTTTCTCAGCAATATATTTTTCTGATATCTCTCCAGTCAAGGGAAGAAAATAAGCAAATGGGACTACATTAAACTAAACTAAAAAGACTGTGCACAGCAAAAGAAATTATCAACCAAACATAAAGAAAACCTACTGAATAGAAGAAGATATTTACCAATGATACATTTGATAAATGTATAAAAAACTCACACAACTCAACACTAAAAAATCAAACAATCCAATTAATAAATGAGTGGAGGACCTGAATAGATGCTTTTCTAAAGAGGACATACAGATGGCCAATAGACATATGAAAAGATGCTCAGCATACATAATCATTAGAGAGATGCACGATAAAACCACAGTGAGATCATCTCACACATGTTGGAATGGTTTTCATCAATAAATAAATCAACAATCAACAAGTGCTGGTTAGGATATGGAGAAAAGAGAACCCTCATGTACTGTTGGTGGGAATGCAGGTTGGTGCAGCCACTGTGGAAGAAAACAGGTTAGAGGTTCCTCAGAAAATTAAAAATAGAACTGCCTTATCACCCTGTAATTCTACTTCTGGGTATATATCCAAAGAAACACAAAACACCAAATTAAACGTATACATACCTCTATGTTCATTGCAATGTTATTTATAGTAGCCAATATAGAAGCAACCCAAGTACCCATTCATTGATAGATGATTGGGTGTGGAAGATGTGGTATGTATACACAATATTACTTGGTCATAAAAAAGAATAAAATCTTGTCATTTGCAACAGCATGAGTGGGCCTGAAGGGTATTATGCCACGGGAAATAAGTAAGATAGAGAAAGATAAATACTATATGATTTTACTTATGTGTGGAATCTAAAGAGCAAAATATATGAAAAAACAAAATAGAAACAGACTCAGATACAGTGAACAGACTGGTGGCTGCCAGACAGGAGAAAGGTTAGGAGTTGGGTGAAAAAGGTGAAGGGATTAAGAAGTACAAATTTGTAGTCACAAAATATTCATGGGGATGTAAAGGACAGTGCAGGAGATATGGTCAACAGCATAGTAATAAGTATTTATGGTGCCAGATGGGTACTGGAAATATTAGGGAACCACTTTGTAAAGTATATGATTACATAATCACTATGCTCTACATCTGAAATGAATACAAAATAGTATTGCATATGAACTCTAATTGAGAAAAAGATTTATTGAGCACCTACAGGCACTGTTTGGAGGCAACAGATACTGCCATGAATAGCACACTTTAAGGCCCCGCCTAATGGAGCTGACAGTCTAGTGGTGATAGTACAAAGTCACTCAGTGTTGAGGACCCCAGAATCCTATTCCTCAGGTAGTAGCTGGCTGGCCAGAGTCCTGCTGGAGAACTGAAGTACCTAGAGGAGAAATATCTTAAACTATCGGTTCAAGGCTCCTTGAACTGTAGGCAGGATGTACATCTGGCCTGTCCAGTATGACAGGTGTTCACACTGTACACAGATCCACCCACTAACTAAACAGTGAGGCAGAATTTCCTTGGCTCAGACTGAGTGTGTGGAAGCCATTGACTTAGTGGGCACGTGGTGGCCCAGTGCTCTGACTCCTTAGATACACAGGCTTATGAGGTAAAGGCTGCTTCTACGTCTCAATACCTTCTTGCCTCGGCCTATATCTGTTCTAGAAACTAGGTGGGATAGAGACTACAGGTGGAGGAGGGTAGCAGGGCTTCTAAACCGGAGGGTGCGGGAGGACACCGAGATGGCAGAACCTGATTCCCAGCTCTTACTTTCCATGAGACAGAGGGTCTGTCCTGGGTTCCAGCCCTTCCCAGCAGTTCACATGCTGACAACCACTGTGAGTGCCATAGGCTGAGTATTTATGTCGCCCCTCACTCCATATTCTAAGTGCTCAACATATTAAATTACCACCCCCAATGTGATAGAATTTGGAGGTGGGAACTTTGGGGATGATTAGGTCATGAAGGTGGAGCACTCATAAATAGTGCCTGTTTGAAAGACCCCAGAGAGCTCCTTTGTCATTCTATCATGTGAGGACAGAAAAAAGAAAGAAAGAAAGAAAGAAAAAAAGCCATCTATGAACCAGGATGTGAGCCCTCACTTGATCTTGGACTTCCCAGTTCTAGAACAATGAGAAATAAATTTCTGTTGTTTATAAGGCATCTACTCTATGGCAGTTTGTTATATAGTCTGATGGAGCTAAGATAGTGACCTTGGGCAAATACCCTCATCTCTGTATTCCTCAGTTTTCTTTTTAAGCATCAAACTAGATGACTGCAAACTAGATGAAGCAGAGACCCTACCACCCTCTCCCACCACCCTTTGCCATCTCCAGAGCCCTAGAGGGAGCCCTAATTATATTTTTGGTGTGACATGTGATTGAAAGGTGCAATCTTGAGCCCCTGCTTCCCCACTCACCCTTCCTGCTGTTGATTTTCATCTCAGAGTGGGTTGACTGCCAAGTCAAGTAATCAGAAGCTATTAGCCTGGTATTGGATGAATCTCTAGGAAAATAATTGTATAAAGCAGGCTGTCTCAGATCAAACCCAGTCTGACATAGTGCAGTGTAGGAATTGCCAGCACTCTGGTCTGATGTGGTTATTGATACCTTGTGGAGGGTTAAAGCTGTCCAGAGTGCCAGGTGTGCTGTGATTCATTTGCCCATGCAGATCAGATGCTGCTCCCCAACATGCGGGGATAATACTATTGTAGCCTCCTTGCCCAGCACCCCCTAGTTTTCCCTTCAGTTTCCCCTGTCATCTACTCTCATTGCTTTCTTACCTGCCTCTGTCTGTCCATTGTCACTGAAATTCTCACAAAGTGCTAATTATATTGAGTGTTGACAAATGGCAGTTCACTTTTTAAGGCAAATAATTAAAAGGGACTCTCCAAGATGGCGACAGAGTAGAGAGCAGTGCTGATGGTGTTCTCGAGTACCAAAGCAGCTAGAGGACAGGATAAGGAGCGTGAGACGTCTTCAGGACCCTAGGGATTGGAACGGGCAGCATCTGGACACAGGGGAACAGAGCCCAGAGACAGAGGAGGCCAACAGGACAGTAGGTGAGGCGTTCCTGACCGACCGACCGGGGGCCGAGGTCGGCTCCGGGCAGAGGCGGCTCTGCCCAGAGGGGCGCATTTGACTGGGGCCAGTTCCGGGCTCACTGGTGACTAGAAGTCTCAACAGAGAAGTGCGGGCGGCAAGGGCGAACGCCGTAGGGAACCCGGAATTGAACTCTTGCAGGGGAGGGACTGTGAGAGACTCGCTCCGGCAACAGGGAGAGGAGGCTCCGCGCGCGCGGCTAGAGGCGGAGGAGAAGAGTCCTGCGGGAAGCCGGAACGGGGGAGCAGGAAGTGCACCAGCGGGGCAGCGAGAGGGCTGAAAAGCGGAGCTGCTGGGCCACCGGGGAGACAGCGGCTGGAGGCCACTGCGAGGGGGGAGGCCCAGCCCTGCGCAACCACACAGGCACCCAGGCTCCACGGGAAACAAAGCGGCGAGTCAGCGAGCCAGAACTAGTGGCGGGGGTAACTGACCCGCCATTGCCGGAGACAAAGGCCACACCGCCCACGTCTGGGAGGGGCTCATCACAGAGGCCGTTTAAAGGACTCCGCGGAGAGCTGATTGGCTTGGAGGCGTGGTGCTCGCCCCGGAAGGGCGGGACAGTGTAGGTGGACCCCGGACAGTGTTGACTGACAGGCCCGGCCTCCTCCCGGAACTGCGGGGGTGGGACCAGTCGTCACAGGGACCAGCGAAATTGCGGGCTGACCTGCAGAAGTGCTGGGTGCTAGTCCTGGGCAGGAACCTCCGCCAGGAGTGGGAGGGGGCTCCCTGCAGGCTCCAGAACACCGGCAGCCCTAAAACCCAGCCAGGTTGCAGAAGGCCCAGCCTACCTGGGGGCGGACACTCAGAATCAGCCCTACTGCGACAATCAGAGGCCCTGCCATGCGCCAAGACTGGCTAGAATATAGACTATAGACTGTAAAGTCCTGACCAAGAAAAAGAGGCAGCATCAGGAAAGGGATTGCTGCCAATCTCAAGCACCTGAATTATACCGAGAGCAATATGAACTATTAAGCCCCAACATATCCTTTGCAAAAGTTACTCCTCACATATTCTTAATCC
>PVIW01014009.1:0-25097 GCA_004026585.1 Noctilio leporinus | reverse complement strand
AACAACATGGATGGAACTGGAGAATATTATGCTTAGTGAAACAAGCCAGTCAGTGAAGGACAGGTATCATATGTTCTCACCCATTACGGGACAATAATGAGCAAAACTAACAACAAACAAAACAGAACCAAATGTATGAATACAAGGAATAGGCCTGCAGTGGTCAGGAGGAAAGGGGTTGGGGGGAGGGGGGAGGCAGAGGCAAAGAAGGGGAGCAGCTTAGACAAGAACCTAGTATAAAGGAACCATGGACATGGACAACAGGGGGGATTGACTTTGGGGGGAAAGTGTGGGTGGGGAGGGGGACAGAGGGGAGCAAAAAAGGGATGCATGTAATACAACAACAATAAAATTAAAAGAAAAATAAAAAAAAAAAGAAAAATAAAATAAAATAAAAAAGAAATTTGACAACCTGGGTGAAATGGATAAATTTCTGGAAACATATAACCTACCAAAACTCAATCAAGAAGTAGAAAGCCTGAATAAATCAATAACAACTAGTGAAATTGAAGAAGTCATTAAAAAACTCCCAGCACAGAAGAGCCCTGGAACAGATGGCTAAAGAGGTGAATTTTACCAAACATTTAGGGAAGAACTAACTCCTGTCCTCCTCAAACTATTCCAAAAAATCCAAGAGTGAAGACTCGCACACGCTTTTTATGAGGCCAGTATTATTCTAATCCCAATACCAGGTCAATCTCCAATAAAGAAAGAAAATTACAGACCAATATCTCTGATGAACTTAGATGTGAAAATTCTCAACAAAATATTGGCAGGCTGGATCCAGCAATATATTTTAAAAATTACACACCATGACCAAGTAGGATTCATCTCAAAGATGCAAGGATAGTTAAATATTCACAAATCAATAAATGTATCACACCACATAAACAAACCAAAAGACAAAAAACATATGATCATATCATTAGATGCTGAAAAAAGCATTTGGTAAGGTACAACACCCTTTTATTATAAAACCCTTAGCAAGATGGGAATAGTGGGAGCATACTTCAACATAATAAAGGCCATATACAAGAAACCTGAAGCTAACATCATACTCAACAGGCAAAAACTGAAAGCCTTTCCCTTAAAATCAGCAACAAAGCAGATGTGTCCACCATCTCCACTTCTATTCAACATAGTCTTGGAAGTTCTAACCACAGTAGTCAGACAAGTAAAAGGAATCAAAGGCATCCAAATTGGAAAGGAAGAAGTAAAACAGTCATCATTTGCAGATGACATAATAGTGTACATAGAAAACCCTATAGACTCCACTAAAAAACTACTCCACCTAATAACTGAATTTGGCAAAATATCTGGATACAAAGTCAATATTAAGAAGTTGAAGGCATTTTTATACACCAACAATGAAACATCAGAGATAGAAGCAAGGAAACAAATCCCATTTACCATAGCAACAGGAAAAATAAAGTACTTAGGAATAAACTTAACCAAGGAAGCAAAGGACTTGTACTCAGAAAACTATAATGGAACACTGAAGAAAGAAATGAAGGAATATACAAATAAATGGAAGCATATACAATGTCCATGGTTGGGAAGAATTAACATCATTAAAATGTCCAAGCTATTCAAAGCTATCTACAGATTCAATGCAATCCCTATTAAAATACCAATACCATATTTCACAGAATTAGAACAAGCACTTTAAAAATTCATATGGAGTCAAAAACAACCCCGAATAGCTACAGCAAACCTGAGAAAGAAGAACGAAGTAGGAGGAATTACAATACCAGATATCAAGCGGTAGTAACCAAAACAGTCTGGTATTGGCACAAGAACAGACAAACAGATCAATGGAACAGAATAGAATAGAGAGCCCAGAAATAAACCCAGTACTCTATTTGACGAAGGGGGAATGCATAAAATGGAGTGCAAATAGCCTTTTCAACAAGTGGTGTTGGGAGGACTGGACAGGCACATGCAAAAAAATGAAATTAGACCACCAAACTACACCATACACAAGAGTAAACTCAAGATGGATAAAAGACTTAAGCAGTGCTACCATAAAAGCCCTAGAGGAAAACATAGGCAATAAAATTGCAGATATCCCTCACAGCAAAATTTTCATGAAAATATCTTCCAAGGAAAGGGAAATAAAGGAACAAATATACAAATGGGACTACATCAAGCTGAAAAGTTTCTGCTCAGCCAAAGAAAACATCGAGAAAATCAAAAGGGAACCAACCATGTGGGAAAAGATATTCACCAATGACACCTCAGACATAGGTTTGATATCCAAAATATGTAAAGAGCTAATATAACTCAACACCAGGGAGACAAACAACCCAGTTTAAAAATGGGCCTAGGACCTGAATGGACACTTCTCTCAAGGAAGACATATAAAGGGCCCACAGGCATATGAAAGAATGCTCAATATTACTAGCAATCAGAGAGATGCAAATTAAAAATACAACAAGATACCACCTCACACCCATCTGAATGGCCATTATCAACAAATCAACTTACAACAAGTGCTGGTGAGGATGTGGAGAGAAGGGAACCCTGGTGCATTGCTGGTAGGAATGCAGAATGGTGCAGCCACTATGGCAGACATTATGGAATTTCCTCAAAGAACTAATAATAGAACTGCCTCATGACCCAGTGATTCCACTGCTAGGATTATACCCAAAGAATCCTGAAACACCAATTCAGAGGACCTGTGTAACCCTGTGTTCATAGCAGTACTATTTACAATAGCCAAGTACTAGAAACAGCCTAAGTGTCCTTCAGTGGATGAATGGATCAAAAAACTGTGGTACATTTACACAATGGAGTTCTATGCAGCAAAAAGAAAAAACAGAACCAGAGACACGAATACAAGGAGCATACTTTCAGTGTGCAGAGGGGAGAGAGTTGGGGGTGGGGAGACAGAGGCAAAGATGGGAAACAGTTTAGTCAAGGAACTAGCATTGATGACCCATAGACATCAATGAACATCACGTGAACATCATGTAGGATTGACTGAGGCGGGGGTGTAAGAATGGTGAGGAAGGGGAGAGTAGAGAGGGAAAATGAGATGAATGTAATATAACAACAATAAAAAATCTATTTAAAAATATTAGCAAACTGAATACAGCAATGCATCAAAAAGGTCGTATACCATGATTAAGTGGGATTTATTCTAGGAATGCAAGGTTGGTACTTTCACAAAACAATAAATTTGATTCACCACATAAACAAAATGAAGGATAAAACCACAGGATCACATCAATAGGTGCAGAAAAAATTTTGATAAAATCCAGCACCCATTTATGATAAAATCTCTCACCAAAGTAAGAATGGAGGGAATATACTTAAACATAATAAAGGCCATATATGACAAACCACTACCAACATCATACTCAACAGGCAAAAACTACAGGCATTCTCCTTAAGATCGGGAACATGACAGGGATGTCTGTTTCCACCTCTTTCATTCAACATAGTACTGGAATAAGACAAGTCACCTCAATCAGACAAGAAGAAATAAAAGGCATCCACTTTGGAAAAAAAAAAAGTAAAACTATCATTATTTGCAGTTGACATGATACTGTACCTAGAAATCCCAAAAGATTCCACCAAGAAACTACTAGAACTGATCAATGAATTTAGCAAAGTAGCAGGATACAAAATTAAAATCCAGAAATCAGTTGAATTTTTATATGGCAATAACAAACTAACAAAAAGAGAAATTTAAACAATCTCAGTCACAATTGCTACAAAAAAATAATACCTAGGAATAAACCTAATGAAGGATGTAGAACATCTGTACTCAATCATAAGATAATGAAGAAAAATTGAATATACAAATAAGTGGAAGCATATAACCTGTTCATGGATAGGAAGAATTAACATTATTAAAATGTCCATACTACCTAAAGCAATCTATAGATTCAACACAATTCCTATTAAGTTTCCAATGACATATTTTGTAGAACTAGAACAAACATTTCAAAAATGTATATGGATCCACAAAAGGCTCTACATAATAACAACGAACCTAAGAAAGAAGGACAAAGTTGTAGGAATCATGCTACCTAATATCAAATTATACTGTAAGGCTATAGAAATGAAAGCAGCATGGTACTGGCATAAAAACAGACACATAGATCAGTGGAACAGAATGGAGCACCCAGAAGTAAATGCACACCTTTATAGTTAATTAATATTCAACAGAGGAAGCAAGCACATGCAAGGGACTAAAGGTAATTTATTCAATAATTGATGTTGGGAAAACTGGACAGATATGTACTGAAAAGTTAAACTATACCACTTTTTTACACCCCACACAACAATAAACTCAAAATGGACCAAAGACTTAAATGTTAAACTCAAAACCATAAAAATTGTAGAAGAAAACATAGGCAGCATCTCAGGCATTGGTCATAGCAATATTCTATTGGATATATCTCCCCAGACAAGAGAAATCAAAGAAAAAAAATAAATAAGTGGAATCATATAAATTAAAGGTTTTTGCACTGCAAAGGAAGTCATCAACAGAATTTAAAAACAAAAAACAAAAAACAGCACAGAATGGAAAAACATATTTGCCAATACATCTAATAAGAGGTTAATAGCCAAAATTTATAAAGAACTTATAAAACTCAACACCAAATAACAACCCAATTTAAAAGTGGGCAAAGGACCTGAATAGACACTTCTCCAAAGAGGACATACAGATGATCAATAGGAATATGAAAAGGTGCTAAACATCACTGTCAGAGAAATGAAAATTAAAACCACGAGAGAGAACCAAGATGGTGGAGGAGTAAATGGAGCTACACCAATCTCCTCCCAACACCGAACTGGAATTACAACTTAAATGGGGAGAAATCATCCAGAATAACCATTGGAACACCAACTGGAGAGAAGTCTTATTACCAGGGACAGAACAGAAGAGCTGATTCATCCCAACATGACCAGTAGGAAGTGTGGAGATGCAAGAGGTTTGGTGGGGCTCCCACGGGTGGCAGCTGAAGGGACAGAGAAACATCTCAGCAGCTGGCGTTCCACCTGAGAATGGTGGGATCTAAACCCCCAACTGGGCTTCCCAACCTACAGCAACAAAGCTGAGAGTAAAACAGCACCCAGCTGTGAAAAACAAAAAGCTGCTAGGTTTAGCCACCCTGACAGAGAGACTGAATTCTTAAAGGGACCACTCACGAAAATACAGTGGCACCCACTTACCATGGGCTCCAGCAGATGAGGCACACAGTGAACTAGAGACACTTAAGGAGGGTTTGGGTCAGAAGCTTTAGGGGGAGAGTTGAGGGAACAGCTTGTGAGTCCAGTGCTGACCCATTCCCCATACAGCCAGTAGACCATTCTCCAAAGGGCAGGAGCCTGAGAGGAAGCCACAGCCCCACCCATAGAAATTAATCTGTCCCACTCAGCAGTGTCTAAACCTGACCTCAGATTACAGATTGATTGGGTTAACAACTGAATTCATCTGCCCAGCCCAGAGTGCCTAAAACTGACCAAGACCAAAGACTGATTGGATTAACAATAAAGGAGACAAAGATGGTGGATCTCTGGTAGTCTCCAACTGGCTGACTAGGCCCAGACTGGGACATGAGTTGACATCACCAAGTACAGATCCAGGAAGTGAAAGAAAAAAAGTGCCTCTACACCACAGAAGGTCACACCACTAAGACAGTAAGTCAAAGCTGACCAATCTAAGAAGCAGAAACAAGCAAGAGTCACCTAAAGTGGGGAGACTAAGAAATAAACCCTCAGCAAATGGAAAGGAGGAATCCCCAGAAAGGGTGCAAAATGAAATAGAGGCAAGCACACTCTCAAACATGGAATTCAAAATAATGATGATAGAGAAGCTCAAAAAGCTCTGAGAGTTCAAAGAAAACTATAAACAACTCCAGGGGAACCACAAAGAACTCCAGAAAAGCTACAAAGAACTTACTGAGAACTACACCAGCATTAAAAAAGACACAGAAACCATCAATAAGACCCGGGAGAAAATGAAGGCTACAATTTCTTAATTGAAGAACACAGTAGAAGGAATCAAAAGCAGAAAAGAGGAAGCAGAGGATCGGATCAGCAAGCTAGAGGTCAATGTAGAAAAAAATTCCCAGGCAATGCAACAAAATGAAAAAAGACTGAAAAAGAATGAAGAGGTTTTAAGAGAGCTGCAGGACATGAAACATTATAATATCCATATCATAGGGATACCAGAGGGAGAAGAGGAGGAGCAAGGAATGGAAAACCTGTTTGAAAAAGTAATGACAGAAAACTTCTCTAATTTGAGGAGAGAAAATGTCATGCAAACTCATGAAGCACAGAGGGTCCCAAGGAAGATGGACCCAAACAGGCCCACTTCAAGACACATCATCATGAAAATGGCAGATTTCAAAGGCAAGGAGAGAATCCTAAAAGCAGCAAGAGAGAAATAGCTAATAACATACAAGGGGACTCTCATAAGGTTATCAGCTGATTTCTCAACAGTAACACAAGAAGCCAGAAGGGAATGGCAAAAAATATTTCAAGCCATGAAAAACAAAGGCCTGCAACCAAGAATACTCTACCCAGCAAGAATGTCAGTCAAAATGGAAGGTGAAATAAAGAGCTTCCCAGACAAAAGAAGTCTAAAAGAATACATCTCCACCAAACCATCATTCCAAGAGATGCTAAAGGGTCTGCTTTAAGAAGATGAAGAAACAGAGAGACAGACAGAAACACAGGTACAAAGGTAAATGGATTAAATGCACCAATCAAAAGATAGAGGGCAGCTGAATGGATAAGAACCAACTTTAACTTATGAATGCTTTAAAGTAATCTTGTTACTATACCTGAAGAACCCTGAAACACCAATTCACAAGAACCTATGTATCACTAAGTTTATAGCAGCGCTATTTACAATAGCCAAGTGCTGGAAACAGCCTACGTGCCCATCAGTGGGTGACTGGGTCAAAAGACTTGTATATTTACACAACAGAAATAAAGAAGAAACTCCTACCCTCTGCAACAACGTGGATGGAACTGGAAAGAATTATGCTTAGTGAAATAAGCCAGTCAATGAAAGACAAATACCATATGATCTCATTGTATCAATGTATGTACCCATTACAGAACAATAATGAACAAAACAAACAAACAAGCAAAATAGACCCAGATACATGAACACGATGAATAGACTTTCAGAGGACAGAGGGAAGGAGGGAGAGGAGGAGGCAAAGAAGGGGAGAAGTTTAGTCAAGGAACTGATATGGAAGAACCATGGACATGGACAACAAGTGGGATTGACTTTGGTGAGGAGTGGGTAGAT
Organism: Noctilio leporinus; assembly: GCA_004026585.1. Classification (NCBI taxonomy): domain Eukaryota; kingdom Metazoa; phylum Chordata; class Mammalia; order Chiroptera; family Noctilionidae; genus Noctilio; species Noctilio leporinus. Next base: position 17,818 of record PVIW01014009.1, on the reverse strand, counting down.
GGGGAAGGGGACAGAGGGGAGTAAAAAGGGGATGGATGTAATACAACAATAAAATAAAATAAAAACACAATGAGGTATCATCTCATATCTGTCAGAATGGCTGTCATCAATAAATCAACAAACAAGTCCCAACTAGGATGTGGAGAAAAGGGAACTTTTTTAAATTGTTGGTAGAATGCAGACTGGTGTAGCCACTGTGGAAAGCAGTATGGAGATACCTTTCCACACAACTATCTCAATTCTAGGAATATATCCAAAGAAACCCAAAACATTAATTCAAAAAAACATAAATGCCCCTATGTTCAATGCAGTATTATTTACAATCACCAAGATATGGAAGCAGCCGAAGTGCCCATCAGTAGATGAGTGGATAAAATAAATATTGGACATTTACATGATGGAATTCTACTTAACTGTAAAAACAAAAAACAAACAAACAAAAAAAAACATTACCCTTTGCAACAGAATGGATGGACCTGGAGAACATTATGCTAACTGAAAAGAGCCAGTCAGAGAAAAACAAATACCATGTGATTTCACTCATATGAAGAATCTAGTGAACAAACTGAACCAATAAGGAAAATGGGGAAGACTTTAGGATGGGGAGCAGGATGACAGCTAATGGGGGACAGTGAGGAAGGATTAAACAAAACCGACTCAAGGACATGGACAACAAACCGTATGGTGGTTGCTTGGGGGAGGGAGCTATAAGGGGACTAAATGGTAATGGAAAAAATACAATAAAGATAAAATTTTTTTAAATAATGAAATAACTAATATTCAGGGTTGGTAATGAAGCACAAAAGGAGTAAATAGAAAATGCAAACTAAAAAGGTTAATGTTTTTTAATGTTGTATTCATTGACATTGTATTTGTCAAAAACTTCTTTTTGCAGATAAATGTGGTATTTTCAAATATATATCATATCTGGGTCCTAAAATATTTAAACAAATGAATTAGCATAGGCATTTTAGAATAATGAAAAGAAAACTTTGTATTAATATGATTTGAGAAGCTGACACAAGGCAGTAATTAAATGGTGAATTGTCTGGATGTGAAAGGAAAAAAAATGTACACATTGGTGGTTACAGAAAAGACAGAGGGATGTTAAGAAGAGCAAAGGAAATAGAGAAGCCAAAGAACTTATATGCATGACTCATGGACATGAACTAAGGGGGACATTGCTGGAGGAAATGGGGTACAGGGTGGAGGGGGCAAAGAGAGGAAATTGGGACAACTGTAATAGCAAAATAAATATATATTTTTAAATAAATAAAATAAAATATATGTCATATCAAACTCATAAAGATTGAAAACAAAAGAATTCCAGCCAAAAATAAACAAGCAAGGTAAATATTGATTAAAAGCTAGTAGTGCTCATTTGATATCAAATATATTTAGGAATAAAAATGGCTACTATGTAATAATATATTAATAATTTGCCATGAAGATAATATGAGTCTAAACTTAGGTACACTTAATAAGTTTAAGATATATAATTTAAAAATTGGTGGATTCACAATCCACAACTACAGTGGTTTATTTTTAACACTTTTTTTATTAGTATTAATGGATTAAGCAGATAAAATAATTATAAAATTTAAAGCAAATTTGAAAAACATAATTAGAAAACTTTGTCAGAAATTCATATAACTGTGCAATCATTAATTAGAGACTTAGCCACATACTAGCCACAGAGCAAGTATCAAGAAATAACCAAGAATCAGTATAAAGTTTTCTGACCACTATAAAATTTCATTAGATTCAGTAACAAGACAATGACTTGTAAAACCCATTTATGTTTGAAATTTTTAGAACAAATTTCTAAAGAACACATTGGTCAAAAAAGAGACCATCACAAAAAATAGGAAAAAAAAATGTTGAGAGCTGAACAATAATTTAAAAATTCACATCAAAATATGAGATGCGGCTGAAGAGATTGAACATGAGCCAAGCATCAGACAAAAAGATTGAAAAAAATGAGCCTGAACAAAGTAGAAGGAAATGGTTAAATAAGTAAATAAAAGTAGTTGAAAATAACAATGTGATAGAAATGATTGAATCAACAAGGCTAAAAGTTGTTTTTTCTTAGTAAATTTCAAAAAGGGATTGTTGGAGACAAAATCTGGTGAGACTGATCAAGGTAGTGAAAGAGAAGAGATCACAGATGGTAAGAATGAAGAGGGAAACATAGTGAAACATACAACTGCTTTTTTAAAAATAAAATAATTCTGTGAGCAAGCAATTCTTAAGCACAGCCAGCTGGGACGCTGAATCTCAATTTAATGATCAATAAGAAGTGAAGGTATCCAACAAATGAGTTTCTCTCACCACTTGGTAAGGATTCTTATGATCCTGACCAAACAGGAAACAGCTCCTCAGGGCTGAGGGAACCCTTTCCCCATCCCATTTCAGCTCTGTCGGTCACTTCATATAGAACTTAAAATGTATCCACACCAGAAAAGTTTCTTTTAAAAAGGAGATAACTTACATATATGATTTTTAAGGCTTATTATTCAATGTTTGACAGAACCAAATCACAATAAGAAATTCCATTATGTGTAAAATGATGGGTGATGCATTATTTGCAGTGACAATTTGAATAATGAAGTGGTTTTGAAATATAGATTCCTAATCAGAACCTTTCAAAAGTGCCACCATATTTAAGAATAGAGCTGATGCTTTGCCATTGTTAGTGACTCAAATGATGATGTTCATAGAAGCACTACCGTACCTGAATTTGCTTCCTACACTACTCCTATGAGAAGTTGTCCCTCATCATTTCTTCTCACACTCCTCCACCAGGTTACTCTGATTGAAAGAATTTAGGGGGCAAGAAGTGACTGGTTATTTGCCCTCACTTTGCTTTTCAAAGCTTTTCTTTGGTGAAGCGGAACAATCAATCCAGTTTTGTCCACAGAGACAAAAACTTGGGAGCACGTTGAAATTACCCAAGGTTCTGGCCAGATGGGCCAGGCAGCTGTGTTTTTGCCTAATTCCTTGGTGGTTCTGGGGTACACCAAGGTCTGAGCATCAGTTGAGGGTTTCAGCATCTGCATTGTCCAGATCCTGTGACCATCTGCTAGGGCAAGTTAGGTCTCTCGGCACCTTGATAATGTTGAGCACTTACTATTTGTCAGGCATTGTTCTAAGTGCACATGTCTTAGCACTTACTCTCATAACAGCCTTTTTAGATCTGTCGTGTTATTTCCATTATACATGTGAGGAAACTGAGGTACAGAGGTCAAATAACTTGCCCAAGGTCATGTAACTAATTAGAAACAGAGCTAGGATTTAAACCCAAAGATTCCAGCTCCGGAGCTTGTGCATTTTAACTTCATCTGTACTGCTTGATGTCACACAGGTTATGAGACAGCAAATGCTGCTAATTGAGAGTCCCCTTTAAAGTAAAAGTCACAGCAAAAACATGACCTCATCTCTCAGACTCTAAAGACAGAAATGGAGGTTAACCCTAGGGTAGGTTGGTGGTTTTCAGATTCCATGAGGCTACAAAGGTGAATAACATTTAACTCTTCCTCAAGGAGTAGTCAGGGAAATTAAAAGATGTGTGCCCCCAGTTCTCTGATATTTCTGTTTGGATTTAAAAAATTGCATGTACAGTTTAGCACTCCCATGGCTATGAGCACAAGAAGAAGTCACAGTAATTTTGTAAATGCTCATTGAAGCCAGGGGGTGAGTGAGCTCACACCAAACTAGCAGGAGATCCAGACAGAAAAAGGTGCACAGGGTCTGAATGGCAGATCTCAGAAGAATGGTGGATCTCAGAAGAATGGTTTACAGAAGAGACTTGGAACAGTCACAAGTAGGGAGGGGAGCCCAAGGCTTGGGGACAAATACAGAAGGAAAAGATTACATAAAAGTTTACTTTTTAGAAAATGTATTCAAACATAACCATTTAAAGTGACCAGGGTCCTAGAATTTTGAGGGGGAAATGCCACAAACCCACTTCATCACCTGATGCCATTTTATTTTTTACTAATAAATCCCCTAGTGTTTATGGGAGAAATACTGCTGCATGTATTGAGACAGCAATGATGTGGTCTACTTGCTGTTATATAACAATTTTATTAATCTGTGTAAATAATAGAACACAGATACCATCATGCACAGTAATAGTGTAAAAGGCCAGCTCTTGAGCCATATGTCTATATGTGGGCCTATATTTAACCATAATTTCTGTCAGAGCATCACCTTTCATAGGTGTAGCAGGCTGTGCTTTTCTAAGGATCTTCATTTACAAGATTTTTTATTCTCTGTGAAGTGAGTAGAATGAATATTCTTCTAGACTGCACCAAGGAGAAAACAGGCTAGGAGAAATTAGTACTTTCTATGATCACAAAACTAGCTTGTGAAAGGGCTGAGATAAAACTAAGACCCACTTAGTTTTTCTTAGTTTGCACGCTTTCTCCCCTCTCTTTCCTGTGGTCAACTTCCTACTCCAGCCCACTAAGCAAATGCCCAGAACCTCGAGGTCCTTTCTTAAAAAGTGGGACTGACTTTTAGAGACTGGTCTTTGGAAGGAAAGCTTTAAAATCCACATCAAAACTTGTACATTAAAACAAATTCAGCTTTCAATGCAATTCATAAGATTACTTCAAGATAATAGTTGGTAAACCAACCATACAAAGACATTTTAAGGATAATTGGATGAAGCTTAAATATGACGTGAGTTGGATGATATTTGGAAGTAGTTTTGGGAGTTGGGATGGTGCATTGTGCTCGTGTGAGAAAATGGCCTCATTTTTCAGTCTTGTACTGATATGGATTCTACTTCAACAATAGTATGAAAGTGTAAAGTTTACATAGACAAATTACACAGCCTGGATGAGCAACAGCTCTGCTGCCTGAGTGTCAGAACATTGTATGTTTTCTTTTTTTTAATTTTTGAAAACATCCTCAGAACTAATTTATGAACCACAAAGAAACTGAAGCACACTACTTTAGGGTTTTACCACATTGGAATCTATAACTGTTACCTGGCTGGCTCACTCACCCTGTTTCCTATTGTTGGCTCTATCTCTACATAATTATCACCTTAAAGGAGCTTCTTTCTACTGTCTATTGCTTTGTGCAAGGGTCTTAAATTATTTTATTAAATTATATAGCCAAGTGATTGGCTGAAATGTCAATGAAACTTAATCACTCCAATCAGGCTTCTGGTATAAATTGTATGGGGAGACTGGTGATTTGAAACCAACCAGCTTGCTGTGGGAGACCAAGTATAAAGGGCCCTGGGAACAAAGCCAGGTATCCCTGGGTGGGGATGAGAACAGCAGCTTATCTTGTGCAGGAGGAAATCAACCATAGGTAGAGAGCCAGGCCTTGCATCTGAAACAAAGGTTTATTCTTATTAAGCACATGAGTCAGGAGCAAGATGTTAAGAGGAGATGCCTGGAAGGAGATAGGAGCATGAGGTATCCTGGAGAATCTAATAATTCTTCTAAAACATCTGATAATTCTGAAATTACTTAACTAAAGAAGTGTGAATTCATACAGTTGCCTTCCTCACTTTACCTCATTTTCAACTTAAAAAAAAATTTTTTAAATCATTTTTTAGAGAGAAGGCAGGGAGGGAGGAGGAAAGGGAGAGAAACATCAATGTATGGTTGCTTTTCACCTGCCTCCAACTATGGATCTGGCTGGAGACCTGGCTTGCAACCTGGTTATGTGCCCTGACTGGGAATCCAACCAGCGACCTTCAGGTTCACAGGCCAGCACCTATCCACTGCGCCACCAGCCAGGGCCTCAGCTTTTTTTTTTTTTTTTTGGGGGGGGGGGGGGGAATAGGATGAAATTGGCTAATATAAGATTGGTTTTCCTTATTACACTTGTCAAGGAGATCCTGTAGAAAAGGTTTTCTTTACATAAGCAGTGACTGTCCAAAGTAGCAATTCTAGTCACCTTCATTGACAGAAGATGGAAGCAGTTCGTAGCAAGTATGAGAGCCCAGCCTGAGAGCTGAGATCTAAGCTGGAGGCTATCTCCCACTTATGTGATAAGTCTGTTTCTTTTCTTTCTTTCTTTTTTAAATGTGGTGTTTTGAAAAGTGCCATTGGGATTTTGGTGGGGATTGCAAAAAATCTATATATTACTTTAGGTAATATGGCCATTTTAACTTTTAATATGTTGATTCTTCCAATCCATGAACATAGAACATCTTACCATTTATTTGTGTCTTCTTCAATTGCTTTCAACAGTGTACTCATATAGATCCTTCACTTCCTTTAAGTTGATGCCTAGAAATTTTATCCCTTTTGTTGCAATTGCAAATGAAATTGTTTTCTTCTCCTGAAATTTTATTGTAAGAATGGATTTTTGTACATTGATGTTGTACCCTGCAACATCACTATATCTGGTTATTGTTTATAATTATTTTATTTGTATGTGTGTGTGTGTGTGTGTGTGTGTGTGGAGTCTTTAGGGTTTTCTATATATAAAATCATGTCATCTGCAAATAGCAATAGTTTTACTTCTTCATTCCCAGTTTGGGTGCATTTTAATTCTTTTCCTTGCTTAATTGCTCTAGTTAGGACTTCTAGTACAATGTTGAATAACAGGGTGAAAGGGCATCCTTGTCCTGTTTCTGATCTTAGTGGAAAAGCTTTCAGTTTTTCATTTTTGACTTCAGTATTAGTTGAAGGTTTGTCATATATGGCCTTTATTATCTTGAGGTACTTTCCTTCTATATCTGTTTTATTAAGTATTTTAATCAAAATTTTATGGAACCACAAAGGATCCCAAATAGCCAAAGCAATCCTTGGGAAAAAAACAACATAGCCAGAGGTAACATGCTCCCTTCAAATTAAATTGCAAAGCTACACTAATCAAAACAGTATGCTATTGTCAGAAAAACAAATACACAGACCAATGGAACAGAGTCAAAAGCACAGAAATAAACCCACACATGTACTGGCAACTAATTTTTTGACCAAGGAGTCAAAAACACACAATGGACAAAGGGAAGCCCCTTCAATAGATAATATTGGAAAAATTAGCCACATACAAAAGAATGAAACTAGACTACTATCTGACACCATATACGAAAATTAACTCAAGGCCCTTGCTGGTAGCACAGTGGATAAGGTGCCGGCCTGCGAACCCAAAGGTCGTTGGTTTGATTCCCAGCCAGGGCACATAACCAGGTTGCAAGCCAGGTCGCCAGCCAGATCCATAGCTGGAAGCAGGTGAAAGGCAACCATACATTGATGACTCTCCCTCTCTGCCTCTCTCCTTTCCCCTCTCTCTAAAAATAATAAATAAAATCTTTTAAAAAATTAACTCAAAATGGATTCAGCAAAGAAAAAGAAACTATCAACAAAACAAAAAGGCAACCAAATAGATGAAAGAAAATATTTGTTAACAACAAGGAGCCAATATCCAAAATATATAAAGAACTCAACAACTTAACAACAAAAAGCAATTCAATTAAAAAATAGGCAGAGGACCCAATTAACATTTTTCCCAAGAAGACGTACAACTGTCCAATAGATATGTGAAAAGATACTCAGCTTCACTAGCTATAAGGAAAATGCAAATAAAACTACAATGAGATAAAACAAGAAATAACAAGTTTTGAGGAGGAAAAGGAATCTTTATTCACTGTTGGTGGGAATGTAAATTGGTGCAGCCACCATGGAAAACAGTGTGGAGGTTCCTCAAATATTGTAGAATAGAGCTATTAAATGATCCAGCAATCCCTCTTTTGTTATCTACCTGAAAATTTTGAAAGTATTTATTGTAAAGATATACGTTAGCCAAGACAATGAAACAACCTAAGTATCCTTCGATGGATGATTAGATAAAGAAAATGGGATACCTATATACAATGGAATGCTACTCAGCCATTAAAAAGGATAAAATACTATTTGCAACAAGGTGTATGAACCTTGAGAGCATCAAGCCAAGTGAAATAAGTTATACTGAAAAAGACAAGAACCTATGATTTCATTCATATGTGGGATATAAAACAGAAAGCAACAAATGAACAAACAAAACAAACATACTCATAGACAAACAGTATTGTGGTTACCAGGGGGAATGGAGTTGGGGGGAGGATAAAGAAGGCAAAGGGAGCTAAATAGATGGCAATGAAAGGAGATTAGGCATTGAGTGGTGAGCACACAACGTGTGTGTGAAACTCATATAATGTTATTAATCAATGTCACTCCAATAAATTTAATTTTTTAAAAAATTGTGGTTTAGTAAAAACCATCTCACCTGTGGTTGCCTATAATATTGTCTCTAATTCAACCCTTTCTAGCGAAAGGTCAACCACTGATCATCAGCCACTTGTTGAATTTAATTGCCTGGTATGGTGACATTCATGCAGGCCCAGCCTCCATTTACCTCTGCATAAGATACTCAGTCTCTGTGCCCCTCAGTAAAGGGCTGAGGATCAGGAGCTGTGCTATTTGTACTCAACAGAAGCTAGTCTAACATTCTTCTTATGGGCCCTTACTTTTCCCTGTACCACTGGCAGATTCTGTGAGAAAAGTCTCTATCAATGCCATGCTGTGACTCTTGAGAGAAAGAGGCTCCCACATATGCTTCATGGAGTCCAGACTAGAGGAAGACCTTGTTCCACTTTGTTTTTGGAAACCCTATAAATACTTTCACTCAGGAAAAAAACTTATTTCTTCATAATAGATAATATATTTGATAATTTACCTCACAAATGAAAGTCAAGTATTTGTGAATGTTTTAGACACATAAAGCTACTCACTTAAAGAACATGGGAAAACAATGAACTACGTGAAAATGGTTAGAAATGAAAAATTCCTATGGAAGATGAGTGTTTTAGAAAACTCCCCAGGTCAGCATCTCTGAACATCTGGCTTCAGAATAATATAAGGGTTAAAATTCCACATTTTGAAATCCTGTATTTTCAAACTCTTCTTATTGGCTCCAAACAAAACAACTTCTCTCTCTTTTTTTTCTTTTTTGGCCTGCCTTGCTTCAGATGACTTCAATATAAAGACTCCAATTCAATGCACCAACCTTCTATCTCAACTGACAAGACAGCATCAAGAGAAGATGGAGCCAGTTTTGTTTCCTTAGATGTGAGTTTTGCCACCTGAGTTGGATACTCTGGAGAGCTGAACAAAAGGGGATTGGAAATCAGAAGTAGGTGGAGCAGGGAAGCAGCTCACGAACTTCTCTGGCCTGTGCTCCTTCCCCCTGGCCAATGGAGGGGAGTTGGTATCCACTCTCAGGTGCCTCACTGCTCTAAGACTAGCCTGCTGTTAGGCAAGCTCTGGACACACTTGAGCCATTTCATGAAAAAGTTTGTAAACTGTGAAGTACTTCACACCATTACCATCACATCATATCAGGTAGCTAATCTCTTTCCACAATAAAACCCACCACTGAGCTGGTGCTTTCACTCTTCCATTTGGGGAGGTGACAGAGAAGTATGGGAGCTGAGATGTCTAGGGAAAGAAGACTGTCTTTGTCCACCTCCCTGTATCTGCCCCTCGGGGGTCCCAGCTCCTTTCCATCTTCTTCCTTCAGCCAGTTGCCACCCTTCCTCAGAACTTTGTCAAAGTTTTATTCCCTGTGGTAAACCCAAGGCCCTTGTCTCCCACCTCTCTCTCTCAATCTGCTGCCATCAGAAGAACTTCAGGAGTTAGAAGCTGCATTGTTGCTGGTGTGTTACATGATCTCTTGCTATGAGCTGTGAGAACAGTGATCTCTGCAAATGATTTCACTGAAGCCAGCCACATTGAATAAAAATTTGTATTTTTACTGTAATAAAATTTCATTAAAATACCATACTTATGCAAGATACTAACTTGGTGAAACTAGGTGGAGGGTATATGGACTCTATACTATCTTTGCAACTCTTTATAAATCTAAAATTATTTCACAATAGTTGGCAAAAAAAAAAAAAAATTGAGGACAACCTTCTAAATCTGCTAGAAGTTTAGGTGAGTAATAGCCAAGCAGCTCTTCCCTTTGACACCTGGAGAGATTTAGAGGGAGTGGGTCTTCTGCCTAAAACAGGCTTGGAGAGCAAGGGAAGTGGTTTGGAAAGGTCATCAGAACTTAGGTTTTGGCTCACATTGTTTCCAATGAGCTCTAGGAACTTCATTAAGAAGAAGGCACCCTACTCAAGCTCATGACTACCAACTTTGACTAAGCCAACTGCAGAGACCCCTGCTCTCCCTTCTTGTTAGCAGTTTACTGGTCTCCAAATGGGACTGGGGCCAGAACAGAAGTCCTTAGACTTCACAGCAAGCCATATCCTCTTTCTGCTTACACCTGTTGTGCCCCAAGTTAGAATTTTACCGAGAATTCATTTTTATTCCTTCTTTTACTTGCTGTTTTCAATAACTTCTTTTCAGTATCTATGCAGTGTCACACTCATCAGCAATGAATTGAGGTGGAAGCACTGTGTCTCAGACCTCTTAACTGCTTGGCAGATCTGAGAGCTCAGTCTGATTTTCTTTTCAACGTCCCCTGACCACAGGCACTATCCCATGACTCAGAATTGTGTGTCTCTCGGTGCACTCATCATCCAGATGCGAACTACATCAAGTTGTCTTCCTCCTTGCCTCCAGGGTTTTGTGATGTCTCCACTGCTGAGCACATTGAATGTTTTTAAATTTCAAAGCCAAGCATTTCACCCTGGATCTGTTTTGCTCCTCTCTTCATTTAACTTTTGCTGTCAACATGATTATCCTTCAAGGATTCCCTAGACTTATCTTAGACTGTTCTTTAATTTGTCACCTTCATCTTCTTCCTTCTCCTCCCCTGGTCAGTGTCCTGTCTATCCATCATTGCTACACAGGGTTTCTCTATCCACTCATCATTATCTCTATTTTTCAAAAAAAATTATTGATGTGTATTACATCCATCCCCTTTTGCTCCCCTCTGTCCCCCTCCCTCCCACTCATCCCCCCCAAAGTTAATCCCACCTGTTGTCCATGTCCATGGTTCCTTTATACTAGGTTCTTGTCTAAACTGTTCCCCTTCCTTGCCTCTGCCTCCCTCATCATTATCTCTTTAGCCTAACCTGAGACCAATGGCATTCTAAAGGAAAGTCTAACTACTCTATCAATGTGAAAATTTCAGTGACTTGACACAATAAAGGTCTGTTTTGTGCTAACATTAAAGTCCAATGTGAAATTCCTGGTCTAGTGACCTTCTGAGACATTCTCTTCCAAGTGACAACTGCTTCTATCTTTGTTTCTAACCTTGTATAGCTCACCATGGGGCTTCCCACACAGGCAGTGCTTGGAAATAGGCAGTATGGAGGTTTGCACATGATGACTTTCAGGGGCCAGGCCAGGAAACTGCATCACTCCTGCCCCCATTCCACTGGCCAGGACTCCATCTCCCAGCCCATTTTAACTGTACCAAAGGCTGGCAAATGGAGTCAGGCCATGTGCCTTGGAGAGAAAATAAAGTAAGTTTGCTGAACCATGTGTTCACATATATTGCACTTCATAGGCTTGTGAACCCAATCAATAAATGTAGTTTTGGACATGAACACTGCTCTCTATTCTCCTTACATCACCAGGCTTACTTTGTTTCTCTCCTTGAAATGACATGGAACAAGTAGATTTCCATGGATAGTGGTTACCTTTTCTTTCTCACCTCCTGCCATTTAAATGTCCATGAAATCCCACCAAATAAAATAGTATCTAAATTCCTGGATCTCATCAATACCCAACTGCCTACCTTCTTTTTCTTTTTCAGTCACCTATCCTAAATCATATTCTGAAAACTGGACCTTCTCCACCTTTCTCTCTGCCTTGGATAATGGACTATGTTATATAAACAGCATGCCATGTACTCTGGCTATTGGTTGGGTATGAACAATGAATAGGAAACACTGACAGGAGAACATGATAGAAGTGGTCATGCCCTTGAGAGAAAGCCACTATCATAGTGGCCCTCCCTGTGTGAGTCTGCTCTGCATCCTCTTTTCAGGCTTACAAGGGGTAGGGGCTCTGCTGTCATAAATCCCACCATGCAGCACTACCCTCTGTTTCCATACAGCCTTCTCACACCCCTGTAAATAGCCCCTAGATTAAACCAACACTGATTTTATCTTTGTTAGTGAGCACCTTTCTGATTCCTGGGATGACCTCTGATCCAGCACTGTGTGGCTGGGTGCTCAGGTCTGTCTGGAGTCCTGTCCTGCCTACTCTGTTCCACACCCAGGAAGACTGTGTGCTTCATCTCTGTCTTCAGGCCTTATGCTCAACTTTCAACTTCTTTATATTAAGACAAATTTCTCTTCTCTTTATTGGCCTTCAGGCATGATTCCCCCTGGACCCCTAATGTTTACCTAAAAATTACCTTCACCTCTTCTTTACTTTCTATTTACTGATCTCTGAAAATGTATTATCTCCTTTCTAGTGTTAGGTCTACTATGTCTCTGATTCCACCCTTTCATGCCATACACCAGATCTTGCTCTGGGAGGTTTCAAAGTGAGTGCTGTTTACACTTGGAGCTTGATGATCCTTTGTCATTTAGCACTATCCTGTGCATTATAGGGCACTACAGGAAACTTAGCATTTCAAGCCCAACTCTCACTAAAAGCCAGCAATAACCTCCCCTCACTGTGACATCCAAAATGTTCTCTGGCCACAATGCAAACAAACAAACAAACAAAATCACAAATAGAAATATATCTGGAAAATCTCCAAATAATTGGAAATTAAACAACATACTTCTAAACATATTATGGATCTAAAAGGAAATCACAAGGTAACTTAGAAAGTATTTTGAAGTGATTAAAGTCCAATACAGGGTTGTGCAAAAGTTGATTTACAGTTGTTCATATAGAAAATGATACAATAATTCATAAATAATAATACAAGAATAGACTTCTGGACAAGATGGAGGCATAGGTAGACATACTGCATCTCCCTCCACAACTAAGAAGGAATACAACTATCTTAAAATGAAAGACAACTAGGAATTCCAGAACATCAAGCTGCATGGCAGTCCACCAAAGATATAAAGAAGAAATACTTATCCAGACAGGTAGAAGGGGTGGAACCAGAACATAGAGGACATGGTTTGGTGATAAGGCAGTTGAGATGGGACAGTAGCAGTGGCCAGCCAGTGGAAAGTGCAGTAAAATGTTAAAGAAAAAAGAAACAAAAACAAAAAACAGGAATACCTGGGGAGCACTCCCAGTATCAGCCCAGACCTCACTGCTCACAGTTCCAGGGCCAGTGGTGGTGGTTGTGAATAAAGCCACATTGCTTCTGACTATGAAAATCAGTGGAGGTTGGGGCAAGGAAGAACTGCCTGTCTCTCATCAGAGTCCATTTGTTTAGAGGCCCTCATGGTCCTAGAGCATCCACAGGCCCACCCACCCTGGAAACTATGGCCAGGGCAACAGCTAGAGGGATGCCAGTTCCCTAAGGGGAGTAGGAGAGGTTCTTGGAAAGAAAGGCAAAAACTGAGCAAGCAGCATCCTTCCCTCTTAGACCCCTTGCACACACACAATGCCACAAGGTGGTGAAACAGGTCTCCCAGGGCTGATAAATACCTAAGGTTCTGCCCCTTATGCCATAACAGGTGCAACAACTCTACTTAAGACACAGGAGGCAAACACAGGAGCCTTTCAAGTTAAGGAGACAAAAAAGTATGGCCCAAAAAGGGGGAGCAGATCAAGATTCCAGTGGGATAACTAAGTCACGAGAAGATAGTCAACCTAACAAATGCATAATTTAAAATGCTGGTGATAAAGATATTCACAGACTTGACAGATATGCTTGAGTATGGCAAATGCAGAAGGAAAGAAGTGACGTGAAGGCTATGCTAAGTGAAACGAAGGAAAATACACACAAAAGCAATGGTGAAAGGAAGGAAGCTGGGTTCAAATTAGTGATTTGGAATATAAGGAAGAAATAAACAGTCAAGCAGTATAAAATGAAGAAACAATTCAAATAAATAAGGAGAGGCCTAGGAACAGAGACTACTTTGAACATGCCAACACCCAAATCATAGGGGTGCAGAGGGAGAATAGGAAGAGCAAGAAATTGAAAACTTGTGAAAAAATAATGATGGTAAGCTTTCTAAATTTGGTGAAGGAAATAGACATACAAGTCCAGGAAACACTGAGAATCTCAAACAAGATAAACCTAAAGAGGACCACATCAAGACATCATATTTTAAATGCCACAAATGAAAGATAAAGAGAGAATCTTAAAAGCAGAGAGAGAAAAGAAGAAAGTTATCTACAAAGAGGTTCTACGAAGACTATCAGCAGATTTCTCAAAAGAAACTTTGCAGGCAAGAAGACCCTGGCAAGAAGTATTCAAAGTGATAAAAAGCAAGGACCTGCAACCAAGATTACTCTATCCAGCAAAGCTATCATTTAGAATGGAAGGGCAGATAAAGTGCTTCCCAGACAAGGTAAAGTTAAAGGAGTTCATCATCACCAAGCCATTATTATGAAATGTTAAAGGGACCTACTTAAGAAAAAGAGAGGTAAAATTATGAACATTAAAATGACAACAATAGCCCTGGTTGGTGGCTCAGTGGATAAGGCACTGTGTGAACACAAAGGTTGCTGGTTCCATTCCCCAGCCAGGGCACCAGGTTGCAAGCCAGGTTTCCAGCCAGGTTTGTAGTGGGAGGCATATGAAAAGCAACCATACATTGATGTTTCTCTCCCTCTTTGCCTCTCTCCCTTTCCCTTTCTCTGGAAATAATAAAAAAATCTTTAAAAACTGAGGATACAAGATGGCGATAGAGTAGAGAGTGGTGCTGATGGTATTCCCGAGTGCCAGAGCAGCTGGAGGATAGGATAGGGAGCATGAGATGTCTGCAGGTCCCTAAGAATTGGAGTGGTCAGCATCAGGGGAACACAGCCCAGAGGCTGCAGAAACCTATAGGAGAGCAGGTGAGATAGTTCCAAACCGGCCAGCAGGCCGATGTTGGCTCTGGGCAGTGGTAGCTTTACCCAGAGAGGCGTCTCTAACTGAAGACAGCTCCAGGCTCCCTGGTGACTAGAAATCTGAACAGTGAAGTGTGGGCAGTGAGGGCAAACTCTGCAGGGAATGAGGAATTGAACTCCTGTAGGGGAGGGACTATGTGAGAGCCTTGCTCCAGAGACTGAGAGAGAGGAAGATCCTCACTGGGCCAGAGGCAGAGGAGAAGAGACTTGCAGGGAGTAGGAGTGGGGGAGTGGGGAAGTGCACCTGCCGGGGCAGCGAGAGGGTCAAAAACGGTGCCACTATGCCACCAGGGAAAGGGTGGCTGGGAGCCCCTGCAAGGGGGGAGGCCCAATGCCCCACAATGCCACCGGCATTCAGGCTCCCACAAAGACTTGAAGTCCTGCCACTGGGCCACCAGGGATAGGGTGGCTCACAGCCCCAGCAAGGGGGGAGGCCCAACACTGAGCAACCCCACCAACACTCAGACTCCCACAAAGACTAGAAGTCCTGCCTCTGAGCCACTGGGGATATGGTGGCTTGGAACCCTAGCAAGGGGGAGGGCCCAGCCCTGCGCACCCACACCAGTATAGGCCCCCACGGAAACTCCAAATTGCACGCCAGGAACTTGCAGCTGGTGCAACTGGTGCAACCATCACAGGCAAAAAAGGCTGGAGGGGGAAGAGTAGCACCGGCTGTGCTGCAGACCCCCTTGGGAGCCAGGCAAGCATCAGAGAGGCAGCAGTGAAAAACTCGTCAAATAGCTGGACTGCTTGGAGGGTTACCCTTAGCCCAGGGGAGACAGGTGCTGTTAGCAGACAGCGGCTACCTTGTCACGGAGCTGTGGGGGTAGGGCCAGCCATCACAGGAGCCAGCAAGGTTGCAGGCCACCCCACACTGGAGCCAGGTGCCCATCACAGACAGGAATTTCCTCCAGAAGCTGGAGGGGGAGGAGCAGCCATAGACACCACAGAAGTACCCTGCAGATCTTCATACAGAACCAGTGAGAGAAGGGAGGGCCCCAAAACACCAGCAGCACAGAAACCCACCTAGGCTACTGGAGGCCCAGCCTACTTGGGGGCTGACACTCAGAATCAGCCCTTACTGTAACAGCCATAGGCCCTGCCACTCCAAGACCACAAAGTTAGACTGTAGACTGCAGAGACCTGACCAAGAAAAACAGGCAGACTCAGGAAATGGATTGCTGCTAATCTCAAGCACCTGAGTTACAATGAGAGCTACATGAACTACTAATTCCTAACTATCCTTTTCAAAAGTTACTTCCAAACCTCACAATTTTAAGTAAATACTGTTTATACCATAGTGTATCCCAACTCACATATTTTTACTCCTCCCCTATCTCAATCCACCTAAATCCCCAACTCTCCTCCTACTCTCGATTTAAAGTCTACTCACTCTCCTGACACAACTCATTCCCAGTCCTCAATCTAAGTATTCTTCCTCTCCCCAACCACCTAAACCCTTTCTTTTTTTTTTTAATTGTTTATTTTATTTTTTTTTAATTTTTATTTATTTATTTTTTACTTTTCTGTTAAAAACACACTGGTCCTGGCTCCACTTGGACCAATCAGGGATCATTAAGGGTGAACAGGGAGGTAATGGGGCAACTATATATATAGGCTTATATTATTTACTTGTACTTGAGGCTTTCTGATTCTCCCTCTCCTCATTTCTATAGAATAGATAAGTTGGTTTTCTCTCTCATATCCCTGCTATCTTTGCTACTCTTAAGCACCCTTCAACAATATCTATACTTCAGTCGACATAATCATTTGTTCCCTTGTACAACAGTCTTAATATATCTACATCCCTACTAAGACTGGCTCAGTTGCAGCTGAGGGTGTGAGTAAGAGCGGGGGCTACCTTGGAGGGTATGGGTATATAGTTACGTTCATAGGCAGTTGAAAGAGGGATTAAAAGAAAGATATCCCTGAAGGTCTGGTTATTTTGCCTGGACTGGTGGTTCTGTTTTAGAAGCAGCTCAAAAACAGTATGTGAGAAAGGATAGAAGGAGTGTCTCTCAATCAACCAACTGAAAGGAAAGGAGCAATATACACAACAAATCCAAAATACAACCAGGCACCTCAAGTTAATGACATAAAGGCCATCCCAAGAGCAACAAGTGGAGAAAATCTAAGAGAATGCAACACTGAACATCACAAAACTCCTAACACAGAAGAGTGCTCCACAAAGGCAGGGAAGCAAAGCAGATTAATCCAAGAAAAAAACAAGCAACAACAGACACCCAAAATGGGGCGGAGGGGTGGGGGACCAGTCCATCACCAAAAGGAAAGGAGGAATCCCCAAAAAGATCTAAATGAAACAGAGGCAAACAAACTATCGGATATGGAATTCAAAAGAATGATGATAGAGAAGATCAGTGAGCTCAGCCAGCTCAAAGAAAACTACAAACAACTCCAGGGGAACTATAAAGAACTCCAGGAGAGTACAAGGAACTTACTGAGAGCTACACCACCATCAAAAAGGTTAGAAACTATCAGTAAGAACCAGGTGGAAATGAAGAATACAATTTCTGAATTGAAGAATACAGTAGAAGGAATCAACAGTAGGCTAGAGGAAGCAGAGGACTGGATCAGTGAGTTGGAGAACAACGTAGACAAATATTCCAAGAGAGTACAAGAGAATGAAAAAAGGCTGAACAAAAATGAAGAGATTTTCAACAAATGGGACTATATCAAATTGAAAAGTTTCTGTTCAGCTAAAGAAAATATCAGCAAAATTCAAAGGGAACCAACTGTATGGGAAAACATAATTGCCAATGATACCTCAGACAAGGGTCTGATCTCCAAAATATACAAAGAACTAATGCGACTCAACACCAGGGAGACAGACAGCCCAATTAAAAAATGGGCAA